>JANPWX010019700.1:261375-289457 GCA_024734555.1 Trochalopteron elliotii | reverse complement strand
AGTTCCCTCCGGCTAGCCTAGCACAGATATTCCCAGGTCAGGTCCGGAGCCGGTCCAATGATCTTCGGGGGGGGGGGGGGGGGGAAGGGAGAGAAAAAAAAGGGGGGGAAAAAAAAAAGAAAGCAGCGAAAACCAGCAAAGGGGAAAAAAACAAAAGCAAAAGCAAAAAAAACAAAGCCAGCAGCAAAGTAAAGCAAAGCTAGCAGTAAAGCAAAGCCAAGCAAAGCCTGCAGCCAAGCCAAGCTAGCAACAAAAGCAAAAAAGCAAGTAGCCCCACCGCAGCAAAACACCCCACTGGGGCGGGGGGGGGCAGCTGTCAGACATAACAGTGCAGTACATAGAGATAAAGCTGCACGATTGGGATAGGAGGCACCGTCAACCCAGGACACCATATCCTAGTTTTCCTGACAAACATTTCTAACGCAAATCAGCTATTTAATACAAGATAAAAGCCACTCAAGAACAAGTCTGCCTGCCAACAAGAATGTTATTTTCTGTTGAGTCTGGAAATTAATACTAACTTTCAAAGATCATTCCTTATAATAGATTGCCTATGTTAGAAAGGAAAAAAAAGGAAAAAAGCCCAAAAACAACAATAAAAAGACTTGTAACGAATTCAGAGAGATTTTTTTTTGTTTCTTTTTGTATCTCCAACAATAACTCCAGCAGAAATATATTTGCAATCAAATTGCAGAAGGGCAGAAAAAGGACAAAATGAATTTAACTGATGGCATGGTTTTGAAAATTATACTGTAAATACAAATAAGGCTTTCCCAGAGCAACATATAAATTGGATCCTTTCTAAATTCCCAGCGTAGTTCAGAGGAAAGCTATCTGTATTAAACAAGTATCCAGTTCTTACTGTTGAGCCAACTTACAGCATTTAGCAAAAAAGCTTTTGAAGTATTTACAATAAGCTGGAAGGCATCCAACAATTACAGAAAGAAGAAAACAAGAGGAAAAATGTTAAGTGCGAATACTACTGTTTTCAAGCAATGCGTTCTGTCAACATGGACATTGGTCGATCTATAGAGGCATATGTTTCATGTGTTGACATACATATGAATGCATTTATCAACTTACAAATTAGTATGGGGAACAAAGCTGGTAGTAGATAATGATTATTTACAAAAGCAGACAATAATGCAGACTGGATTCACAATTAAAATATAACATTTATGTATGACGTACCATACCTCTCAACACTAGTGATTGCAGACAGAATATTAATTTGCAAAAGGGTTTAGACTTCAGGATAATTAGAGACAGAAGCAGAGATAATTGGCTAAGGTATCACAGAAACAGCAGAAAAATCATTAAGAAGCAGAAACCACGGATATAAACAAAAAATTATCCTAAAATAAGAGAACAAAACCAAATCTTAAATATCTTTTGCACAGAGGTGCTTTAAAGCATATATTTGCAGGAGTTTTAGGTATATTAAATCAGAAAGAAAAAACATTTATACCCAAGAGCCAAAAATTTCACCAAACCCACACATATCTATAGGCCTTATAGTTTTTAAAATTATGGTACGTGATTTTTTTCACTTATGTGAGATACACCATGAAAAATTCTTTTTTAAATTGACCCAAACTAGTAAGAAAGTAGCATAAATATTTTTTAAATCCTTTCCAAAATATATTTCTTCTACCATCCTAACAATAAGATTTGTCATACTGCACCTCCAGTTGCAAAAGACAGCCTTAACACATCCACTTTAAAAATAAAATAATAAAAAAATAAAATAAAAAGAAAGAAGGAAGAATTACTCCATTCTTTATGTATTTTATGTTTTTATATCTTATTAGTCCTCTCAGAAAAGATCTCTCCATGTGTTCCCTCCTTTTACTGGAAGGAACAGGTTCGATTAAATAACTTGTCTGACCAGCAAAAGACATTAACCAGAACACTATGTTTGCTGGAACCAGTTGTAACATCCACAATTCCAAGACTGTGGGTTAGAAGACTCTTGTGTTATTTTCACCCCTCCCCACAAAGGATATAGCTCTTGGTATCTAAAAAGCAGCTGCTATTTTAAAAATCTTACAGATTTAGAGATTTATATGGTTTCTAAAGTAAACAATATATTGATGACTACCTGCAGTCCAGAAAGGCTTCAAACAGTTTATAACAGGAGTAATCACACCTGGAATAGGTAACATGACACTTATTAGGTAAAAGAAATTCAAAGAATTTGAATGGTTTGTAACCATTCGAGTTGCTGGAACAAACAAGATCCCTACAACACAATATAACAAAACCCAAATTAACATTTTGGCTAAAGTATAATGCATTCAAACTTGGGATAAAGCCACTTACAGTGTCATAAAAAATTGTAAGAAAACAAAACCAACAAAACAAAACAAAAATCCAAACAAACAAAACCAACAACAACAAAAAAACCCACAAACAAGTAAACTCCAGTGGTGGAGTCACTAACTCACTAACTCAATAACTCCTGAATATGACGGTTTCAAAAATATCCCTCTAGGAATTTAAATGTCACATCCACAGAGGACCTTCCAGCAATGATTGCTCTCTCACATTCAGAAACACAAGCCCAAAAATTTTGCCCAAACTCACGAATATTTGATTTTAGGAGATAGATTCCACAACTCCAGAAGGTCTGCTTTGTTACACGACTAGTAGATCTGCTTTATTAGGGAAGAGTAAATTCTCAAAGACTGATCAAACACACTCTTCCTAACATCACTTCTCCAGATAGCTGATATACTTCAAGCTGCAAACACACATCTATGTTTGCATTAGGTTAATGCAGATAAGCATGTTTGCTTTAAGAAAAGTCACAACAGGTGATTTTGTCATCATACTTCAGGATGAAGTGGCTTTTCTCCCTTCTACACAATTTTTAGCATTAGGAGTCCAATTTATGATGTTAATCGCAACACTTTCTACTTAACAATAAGCGTTTGAACCCAGTGTTTCCAAAAGTACCATCCCAATTCAAAGACTACTGTAAAATCCTGGGAACAAGAAAAAAAAGAGGACCTAGACAATCCATTTTATTTAGTTTTGCACAAAGGAGCTTAGTTGCCCTGCAGCGAGGTAGGGAAGAGGATTCTGCACCCTCCCAACATTGATTTCAATGCCAGTTAGGATATTAAAACAATGGCACTTGTGACTCAGCTGCATTGAGCTATTTCTGTGATGAAACAGTGTAATAAATTCAGGTTAATTTAATGGGTACATTTTGCTTACAGGTAATACTTGTTACTGACAGAAACTCAATTCTAAGTTCTCTAGGCAAGAGGCTATCTTTTCCACAACATATTTTTAACATGCAGGACGAAAAGGTTGAGATTCAGAACAGAAACAACTGCAGCAGACAGAACCCACTTGTGAATCAGCTTGACATTTGCTCTGGACAGCTATTTCAGAAAATTACTGTTTAACTTTGGGTCACCCAATTAGACACATAGTATGAATGTACAGAGAGAATTCCTGGTGACTTTGTATCATGTCCAGAGCAGGTAAAGGACAGGTTTTTCTGCATCAAATTTGCCAATGAAATATATTTTGCAGACTTCAGAGTGATGGAGTCAAGGGAAAAGAATGAAAATGCTTCTCCCCAGCCAGTTTCTCCATTCTTGCTCTCAATAACTTTTGACAATTCAACATTTCATTATCAAAAGTACCAACTACAATTTCATTAGTCAGCAAAGCCTAGGCACACAAAACTAGTCTGATAAGTTTGGTATAATGAAGAGTTAGCTATTGCTTCACTTTATGGAGCTGTAAATAGGAATGTTACTCTTGTCAGCCTTTTCTAAATTGGATATGACAGCTTTGATTTTTTACATGAAATAAAGTACATCAGGTTGAACAGCTGGATAAGCTAGAGTTTTAACCACTTACAAGGTTTTGTGAAATATTAAATCAGAAATGTATTTACCATATAAGCTATATGCTTTACAGTTGCGGTCAAATAACCTCAAAGCTTGAATAGATCTCATTTGTAAAAGCAAATACATACTTCTGCATGTAGGATTGTGTGTTTATGTGTAAACACATTTATAATATATACAGGCATGGGGGGATTGCATGTATCCACATATACACGTGTACTTGTGTTTACCATCTCTCACATACACATGCACAGAAACCACTGAATGAAGGGTGGATGAATCACCCTTCCACAAATTCCTGTAAAACTTTCCTAGGTTTTATCCTATGTGAAATCAAAAATTAATAGAGTGTGAGTGTGAGTGTGAGTGTGAGTGCGAGTGCGAGTAGAATAGAATAGAGTAGAGTAGAGTAGAGTAGAGTAGAGTAGAGTAGAGTAGAGTAGAATAGAGTAGAATAGAGTAGAGTAGAGTAGAGTAGAGTAGAATAGAATAGAATAGAATAGAATAGAATAGAATAGAATAGAATAGAATAGAATAGAATAGAATAGTTGCACTGATATCTAAAGAGGCTACCTGGAACGGGGGCTAGATGATGTTAAAGGAATAAAGTAGGTATTTCTTAAAAGGCCTTCAAAGAATACACCTTGGGTAGCACAAGAGGCCAGCCAAGGCTACATCCAAGATGAACAACAAGTCACATGTTTTCACACTTTCATAAGTTTTGGTCCATTTGCATTTTGGGGTTAATTGTCCAGTTACAGCTTCAGACTGTGAAGTCCCATCCTTCCAGTTTGTTCTCCTCAATTTGTTGTTGTTTATACCTTTTGGGCCTGAAGTTGCAATGGTGTCCTTGGTTTTGGGCTGGAAAAGGATTGTTTTGCCTAACTAAACTGTGAAGAGAACTTGCTAACTTCTTATATGAATTTCAGAGTCACACACTAAAGCAGTACAGAACTTGAAAATATGAAAGCCATAACTTAAGGCATCATGATTAGTTGGGATCTACAGTGATCTAGTCCAACTGCCTGGCCACTTCAGGACGGACCAGAAGTTAAAGTCCATTATGAAGAGCATTACCCAGACACCTCTTTTAAAGAGATTGGCAGGCACAGGACATCAACATATGGTCTTGTTTGCACTTTAATTCAGGCACAGGCAATTCTTAAAATTGGATTACAACATAACCACAGCATGGTTGCCTTTTTCTGGCTGCTTACCAGCCAGGCAGCCAGATGCATATTCTGGTGCCTGGCCTTGTTCCTCCTTAGGGGGGGGAACTTTGCACTTCTCCTTGATAAACTTCTAGGGCCCCCAGCTTTGGCAGGGTTGGGTGGTGGAGTGACACAGAGAGCAGCATGAAGCCATGACTCCAGGCAGGGGGAGGGAATTGGTGGTGGCTGTAGTGAGGCTGCACGGTGCAGCACAGGCTGATAGGAGAGCAGAGAACCAGCGTGTACAGGCAGAGGCTGGCCCTGAAGAGCTCATGAGTGTCCTGGGGTGATGATGAGCTGTGGGGCACAAACTGGACTTGGAACGCCCCCCGCTGGAAATATCTGCCCTGGGCCTGGCTACAGGAACGGGCCTGGAGAAGGCCAGCATTACCCTTCAAAGGGAACACAAAAAGAGTCTGGAACAACCTGGCACATATAGAAGAGCCCCTCTGCAAACATCCCCACCTACCCATCAAGAAAAGCAAAAAACCATGAGGACAGCAACACTACATGCCCTGTTCATAACACTGAGACTTCTCCTGTAATTTTCATGCAATTATTTTATTTGAATAATTTGACCTGAAGGGCTGGGAACCTTTGAGGGCTGGTGCCTTCCCCAGCTGATGGCTCAGCCCCCAAGACACACTCCAAGCTGATCAACCCCATGTCAACCTTTTATTAGCTGGAGAGGTGTGGGGGCTATTTGCCCTCCTCTGGCCGACAGCAGAGCTTTCACTGCCCCAGCTGGAAGTGGAGGGCCTAAGCACAGCCTACCCTGCTTCCTTCTGAGTCTCTTAGTGCTCTGCAGGTATGGCAGTCGCAGCAAAGGGGGAGTTCTGGTTATCTGCAGTTAATGTAGACCCCATCCACTGGCCATGGAGGAGGTATTGGGGAGCTCACTGGCACTGAGTCTTGCAGCACTGCTGAAGGAGGCTGGGGCGGGACTGAGATTCTCCTCAGAGGTAGCTGGGCCAGGGACACAGACAGGCTGCTCCCTTGCCCCTGGTAGCACAGGTGGCCTGCCAGCCCAGCAGATGACAGCCTCTGATGCACCATTGCACAGCCATGAGCGCACACTGTTGCACAAATATCACCGTGACAAGGATCTTCAGCTCACGATGGACACAGGACTGCAGGATCTGGAGGAGAGTTGGGCGGCTCTGGAAGTTGTTCATCCAGTTCACGGCCTGGAGGTTGCCCACAGGATGCCTGGACACCCTTTCTGAAGCCCACCATTAGGGTGCTTCTTTTCCTTTTCCTCTTCTCTCCAATATAAAATTTGTCAGCTTAGAGAAAGATATTCCAAGTGTAACTGTGATCTTATGCAGCATACTGTGTCTTGTGCCCCAAGGACAAGAACGTATTGCCTAGATCTTCAAGCTTGCAAAGCTCCTCTGAATCCTTAAGAAAACGTATTCCTTTCCATTCCTTCAGGCCTGCTGGGCCCTGCTCTCTCAGCAGTGAAGGCACCACATGTTACTTGTGCTATGTGGAGGAGTGGTAGCTGATCATCTTCCTAGTGAGCAATGTTCAACACAAGGTACCCAACAAACTCAGCCAGCCCACAGGAAGCAAACATAGATCACTTAGACAGTCTATTTTTGGCTTTTTTTTTCCCACTGTGGGAGGGGAGGACACATTAAAAAAAAGAAAGAAACTAAAGATCTTGATATCTTCCTCTTTGACAAGGCAGAGTAGTATATGTATTGGGGTAATTATTCTATGATTCTACCTATAATAATAATAATTTTAAAAGTATCTACAGGGAAATTAAAGTCTGTAGTCTTCTAGTTTCCTGAAAAGTTTCACTGGTGGTGGAAAATCTTATATACAAATAGAATCTTTCACTGAATATCTTCACACTCTAGGTGGACATAGGATTATCTTCATAATCATCTCATAAATATTTACAGGACCTATAAAAATATTTCTAGATTCACTCTCAATTCCAGTACCATCTTAGAATATTTTCTGCAAAACTTCTTAACCCACATAGCCTAGTGGCTGGCAGCAGGAATTCTTGATAGCTATAAAAAATAGAGATTAAAGATAATTTTTAGCTTTGCCTCTCATCATAAGAGCATAAAGAGTTTTATCCAGAATTTTTCTCTTAAGACATTTTGACAATCATGAATCTCACTTGAATGCCCAAACTCATATGCTATAGTTTCATCAGTGGAGAATCTGACCAATATGAGAATTCTTGGGGGTGGGGGGGAGGGAGGGAAGAACAGAAATGAAATAATACTTCTACAAAAAAGTATGTCTAACTGATACAGCTCCTAGCATGCCTGTAGGAAGCTGACCAACTTCCTTGGCCTCAGAGCTGTAGAATCAGTTTTTGGGCCCTAAAAATACAACATTGTGTTTTTCAGTGCTAGGACGTCCATAGGCCTAGGTGCTCATAGACAAAAGTTTTCTTCCCGGAAATACTGTCAAGAAACTATGTAAAACAAATTCTATCAAAGCTGTTTATTACAAATCAAACACTTACATTTAAAAAAAAATTATCTTTCCATTATTACTTTTAAAGTGAATTAACAGAGTGTTATAGCAGCAGCTGGTGAGGGAAAGCCTATGGAAGTTAAGACTATCCTGGTATCTTCAAAAGAGATCAGAACATTGAATACATAGCTATCAGATGACTTGCCTTGTGCAACTGTAGCATTGCTGGATACAATCTGGCTGTTGTTTATTCCCTATATATATATATTTTTTAGTTGCTAGAGTTCAAAACAAACATAGATAAACAAAAAAAATTTAAAAGTTTATTTGCCTGTTTTTTTCTTTCATTTATAGCAATCACACCAAAACAAAAATTAAATCACCTAAACAAAAACATTGATTTTATTATCCACAGAGTCTCTGTTCACATCTTATAAGTAGGGTGGAAAGATTAACAATAGCCAATCCTATAATTATTAAATACAGCAATCATGCTCTTTTATCTCTTTATTAGAAGGCATATTCCAGATGGGCTTGAAATAAATGAAACACTAGTTAATAAATGTACATCAATGTGCCATTCTAATTTAGCTTTTTTGTAATTCTCCACATAATTATACCGAGATACGGGGGTGCATTTTCACTTTTGTACAACCTGTCAATTTCATCTTAAGGCTTTTTTGTTTCTGCTGTGAATATCATCCACAGCTTCAGTTCAGTACCATCTGCTATACACCTTAAGACTCCCAAACAACAGCCTTTCCCTCCAAAGCAGCAATCATTTGGAGTCATAAAATCTCCTACTGTGTTGGTATAATTTGGGAGGCATAACACAAATGCAAATTTCATTTAATGTTTCTCCATCAACTATTTTACTTACTTTTTTCCCTTCATTTTTATTAGCATTTTGAGCATTCTAGATAGAATTGGTCTCTTTTTCCTGCTGATTTGATAGTGCTAAAACATGCAGGAGAGACAGCATGTTAAATTTTCTGTGCTGTGATACTCTCCTGCTCAGATGTTTATGAAGAATGGTCACCTTTCTGGAAACACTTGTCATCAGTTCTCCATTTCTTAAAGACAAGAAAAGAGATAAGGGCAAATTCCAAAGCTGAGGTGGCAACTGGCTTGAAGACAATTGAGTGAAGACAAAGATAGGTTATTTTTCTTTTTATGTCCTTTGAAACAATGTTTGAAATATTTCAAATACTCAGTCATGATCTGTCTGAAAGGAAATTACCCCTTTTAGAAATTTTCCTATGTTTAAAAAAAGCCTTTAACAACCCTGTAAAATCTCCTAAACTGAAAAATCAAAGTTTAGTTGCATTTTCAAAATGCTTCCAAGAGCATATCATGGCTCTGCGCTAAGGCTAAACCTTGTGGAACCAGAGTCTCAGAAGCTGAGATGTGTGTGTGGTGCAGGTACACAAGTTGTATCTGACCAAGTGAGTTTGCACCAGAAACATCTAGCAACTCTTGCACAGACCCTCATATGATAAGCAGGGTAAACCAGCCTGTAAAGTTGAAACAGACTGTGAAAGGACGGATTCCAAAACACAAGCTAGCTTAACTAGCTCTTGTTTTTCCTACAGTCTGCCCTGCAAGCCATCCACACACAAAGTGCTTGAGAGTTTTCATTAGTACCCAAAGCATATCCTAGCTTTGTAACTGTGTGTAAACTGAGATTTTCCTGTTCCACAGTTCAGCATCACAGAGCACAAGTATTCACAAGACTAGACTGCATTGCTGTATAATTAGGAGTGTTGCTATCACAGGGCACTTCAAATATCCCTCATACCCATAATATTTAATTTTCTTTAGTTTGCTTATTTATGCAGGAAATCATTAAAGCAAAAATTAAATTAAAATTGACTCCAGCTATGCTAAAAATGTGAGCAGTTTCTCAATTATTTAGTCAATTCCTGACTGAAAATACACTGTACTTTCTGTGTATTGCAAAAAGAGAAGGGCATAACAAGATTATTAATTAAGACATTGTTTGAGGAGATACGAATAGCTAAGCTGACCTTGTCTAATTGAAAATAACCACAACTGTGGTTATGGTCCAGGAAACTCACTTACAAAAAGCCAACAGTAATCAAGAGTGTTTGGATACAACATATATAAAATTATGATAGCACAGTGTACATCAGGCTGGGGCTTTTTTTTTTTAAAGCTATTGGAGGAATGCAGCTTGAGTGAAAAAGCCAATTAAATAAAATTCCAGGAATCACTGAACACCTATTGAAACCTACAATAAGGTCCAACAGCTAGCCTGAGATGAGAAATAAAATTATCTCTCTTTGAAATGATTGCTTTAGATTTTTACAGCTGTCATGGTGTAGAAATAGCAAGGATAGTCTTCTCTGTTTATTCTTTCATAGTTATATAATTTTTCCTTTTTTTGATTGGCTGGTTTGTTGTTTGGTAGTTTCACTGATATATTAGTTGGTTGGTTGATTTGTTGTTATGCAACAAGTTTGCTACAACACAGAATTAAGAGTTTTGTAATTAATCATGAACTATGCCAGGTCACATACAGATTCATAGGTCTGTACAAGTATTCTGCTCTTACATGACTTCAGAATGGTTTGGGTTGGAAAGAACTTTAAAGATCATTTGGTTCAAACTTCCCTGCCATGGGGAGGGGCGCCTTCCACTAGACCAGGTTGCTCAAAGCTCCATCCAACCTGGCCTTGAACAGTTTCAGGGAGGGAGCCTCCACAACTTGGACAGAAGTGCTGAAAAACTAAACAAGTGTTTATATACCATGACTTTTCAAAGAGAGTTTCCCTTCAGCACTGAATTTTTTACCAAGCTTCAGGGCTTAGCAGTCACCATTTAATTTGAAGATTTTTGAGAAAGCAAGTTACTACTACATGTTTTTGAAATTAGTTGCAGCCTGGTTCTCTTGGGCAATTTCGTAGTCATCTGTGGCCCTTAACATCACTTGCTCTTTATCTTTCACTTCTTGTTCCAAGGCATTAGTATGTATCCTATGTTGCTTCAGTAGTTCTTTCCTTTCACATCATGAGTTATTTTTTTTTTCTGACATAAATACTTCTTGTTTAACCTTCTGATATTTTTATTAAATGAACATGCAGAAGGAGATAGCAAAGAAATAAGAAACTATATGTTAGAATCAACAGTAAAAAAAAATCCCCTTGATAACTCCAGTCAAAAACATTCAGAATATGAGCTGGGAAGGCAATTATACAGAAGACATTTTGGTCTTCTTTGTGCAAAGAATGAACTTTGTTAAGTCTCTGTGTTGCACTGTCTTAACTTGAATTATTTCATAATCCATTCAGATTTGTCTGGTTCAGTAAAAACCTTATAAAAATTCATCTTACTTTCAGCCACAGTGCCAGAAAGAAACATGAGATACTTCAGCTCCGTGACTTTGTAACTATATTTACACCCTAATTTTTTTTGTACATGCATTAGTCCTCCTAAGTAGAGCCTAAACAGGGACTATACAATGTGTCACTTTAAAGCAACAGACAAACTTATTACCCGTATATCTTCTCTGGAAGATATAAGGTACTCATACTTAGCATCTGAAGGACACTGTTTAAAGCAAAGAACACATTAAAATCACTTTTTATTTACCTGACTTTGAATATGAGTTAATCTTTTAATCTCTATACATTGAAATGCTACGTTTTAGGTGGCGGTTCTCTCTGACATCAAAATTTACAAGCACACTTGCATGAATGCAAAACAAGGGAAAGAGAATCCTGCATACAATGAGGCAAATCACCACACTGATAAAGCCCCAGTGTCATCATCATATTGACAGAGAGCCTAGGAGCTGGTGACACGAGATAAAGAAAATTGCATAGAAGGGTTTGTAGAACAGGTGGAGAACAAACAAGCAAACAAACAAAACACCAACTGAAACCAAAACAGAACAATCTAACTTAACTTGTGATTATATTTAATGCTCAAAAACATAAATTTCCTTCTTTAATTTCTTTCTTATCACTTTAAAAATATGGAAATCCTTTCTGAAAAGAGAGCCACCTACAGAGTAATTCATATTACGGATGAATTCTACTGAAAAAGTGATAATTAAAGCAGGAAACATTTCTTTTGTGTCAGCTTCAGAATAAATGTAAACTGTTTTCTCATATGTCTTTGGTTAGCCTTTTGAAAGTGGAAAAAGTAGGGAGAAAAAATTAACTTTCTAATTGCAAACAAGTCTCTCTGCTCAATTAAAATTTAAACTAAGTGGAATAATTATACATATGGCATGCATAACAACAGCAATAACATCCTGTTCAATTCATTGCAATAGAAATCTTCTCCTGACATTTAAGGTATATTATGTCACCAAATTTTAAAAATTAGATTAAATAAAAGGCAAAAATACAGTCCCTTAAGAAGCCTTACATAATGAAAAAATTAGTACCTGACAGGATCTCAGGATATATGTTTATGACTGTAAGATGGCCAAAGGCTTAGAAAGGATGACATTCATCTCATAGACCTGTGTCTTGGTGCATGCAACAAACTTCTCCCAACAGAGGCCGTGCAAGATGCAATTGCAACAACACCAGATCTTTAAGCTTCATAAACTCAAGACCCAAATGCAGCAGGAAACAACTACATATAAATTTTGAGTCACAGGAGATTAAATTGAATGTTGTAATCTCTATGATTAAAAGATAAATTATTCAAAAAGGCTGTTAGTGAGACTCTGACACCAAACATTTTTGTGATTGTTGCTGACAGGCTACCAAAAGTTCTGTAATTCTGTCACAGATTAATACAATATTTTTGATTATTTGGGATGTCGGCACCAGTATCAGAATTTTCAGTCTATTTTGCGTGCATAGGTAGTCCACTTCTCAACAAAAAGACCTCAGTTCCTTGTCAATTAGAACGTTATGAAATGACATTACAAAATTTATGAACATCATCAATGGACATCTTATTCCTCACTATGGTTAGCTGACTACCGTATCGTATGTCATTAGGCCTGAGCATTACAATATTTTCTTTCTTGATGTCTTGTTAATTAATTCTTATTAATTTCTTTAAGCTGTAGGTAATACAGGTTTTAGAAACAGCTGATAATATTTATCTTTTAAACAAGGTTTTTGACCGATTCAAAACTTACCCAATTGTATTTTTTAATAGAAATAAAAACAAGACACTATTCCATCTAAAAGAAAGAATGATAAAAATTATCAGAATTTTTTTTTAATCAGTGTTAGATGGGCAAAAAAAACTTATCAGTTTAACCATAATTTGATGGACTGGGGAAAAGAATAAACCATTCACATGGCCTTTTTAATTCAGATTTTTCCAGGAGTTTTGACAATGTGAAACACATTTGTAATCACATCAAAATTGAAGATTTCAGCTTCCATAAAAATATTTTTTTACAACTCATAGATAAATAGCATCCACTGCAGTTTGTTGGTTTCACAGAATTCTTTTTCTTATTGATATTTTAATTCTAATTCTATATATACAAAAGCTGTTGCCCTAAACATGACTTGAAACTAATTTCCTTTTATTCTAATTCCTTCCTTTTTTTTTTTTTTTGCTTGATTTGAGATTTTATGTTTGAGACTTTTGATATACAAACCAGCTGCATTCTTCAAATGCACAACATGATCCTCTAGATCAGAGAGCTGAAGGAGAGAGAAAGGAAAGAAAGGGCTTATAGAGGAGGACACACTAATTAATCACCCAGTCAGTCTTCATTGATTAGGTTACTGCCAAGTCTTTATTTCTGCTACCTCTTCTGAAATAGTGATTTCTTCTTGCAGATAAGTTGCATTTAATTTTCTGAGGCAAAGAAAGACATAGTAGGCATGGAAACAAAAAGTTATGTCCTTTAGGGGAATGAGAGTCCAATGTCTACAGCAAGTTAACATGGAAATATCTGATAGACACTTCATGGTTATTGAGAAATAGCAGTCTAATAATTATGTAAATCAAACCTTTCTCAGTCAGAGTGCAGGGATTTACATAATTGAGAAATAAACATACAATTATGGGTCAGTGATGGCACAGCATCAGGGTACTTGAGAGGAAATATCTCAATATCACTGTATTTAAACCAAAAATATGGAGTAATTGAAGGGCGAGAGATGTAGCATATTAAGCCTAAGTCTACAGAAATATGAAGCCCATGAAAAATCTCATTCTATGAACCATAATAAAGTACAAATCCTCAGCTGCTAAAAGCCTACACAGCTTCACTGATTGAAATGGAGCTACATTAATTTCAATAGCTAGGAACAGAGCACTGGTAGAATAAGTCAGTGTGCTGTGCAATCAAGATAAAGACACAGTACCAAGACAAAAGTTTTTAGAGAATTACAGCCTTTCCCATCCCCACCTCCCCCCATCCCTCAGTTTCCTCAGAAGAATGAATGTTGCTTGGAATCAGGATTACTCCGAATGTTATGAGAACCAGATCAATGCCCTACCAGTACTGAAGATGCATGTGGAGCAGCAGTCCCACAAGGTCTCTGCTTATGCTACACATTAGCACACACAGACTTAGTGGTAAATGCTTGGGCAAAAAGGTTTTAATCCAAAAATGGGATTAAATAATGTTTTCTGGTGTAATCTTCCTCCAGTTACAACAAGTGAGTGTCTGGCCTATTTGGTTTGATTTTAAATTTCACAAATGCATTAAAAAATGTTTGAGAGTTAAATACTACTTTTATCTTTTTTAAATTTCATTAAGAGAAAGAAGGAGAAAAATGCTTGCAATAGGAAAAATAAACCTTTCACACTTGTCCCAACATTATTAAAAAGACTAAAGACTTTGTTAGAGGCCTCAGAACAGAGGATGAGCTAATTTTCAGCTAACAAGATTATGTAATTTTCTATATATCTCTTCAGACCCTGGAAATTTTGGACCTCTATTCCTGTTTGTGATTTTTGGATTTGTCTTTTTTTCAAGGGAGAACTTCACTACAGTTTTTCAGCTCAATGATCCTACTTTCTAAATTATTTAGCTTCCTGCCAAACATTGCTTACACCTCTCTTTTTTTGCCCATGCTGGAGTCAATGCCATGGGTCCCTTGAGTGTCAATCAAGAGAAAGGAATTAATGAAGTCACATAAACTTGTCAGATGTTGCAGACATTTCTTAAACCATGTAGCAAAAAGAAAGAAAAGGATGCTAGACTCAAGATAGAAACCAGATTACAAAAACACACATACAGTCTGTATTTGTTTGCTGGGACAGGGAGCTGGAAGAACAGAAAAAGATTTCCCTGAGTGAAAGATTACTATTAACCTTTGGTGGCGCCTCGTACATTATATCACAAAAGATGTAGGGATTCCCAGTTTGAAAAAAAAGCTTTTCCCCTACCTTTGGCATTTGTTACTTTTCTGTTGAAATGTCTTCCATATACTTAGCCAAAAGAGGTCTGTCCTTTAATTCATCTGTTTGCTTCATTGTTTGTTGTGCAAAAGCCTAAATAAACCCACAGGATGATTTCTGTTTAGGTAGATGAAATATATCTAAAGGGAACTGAAATAATATTATCACATCAATAATGAATGTAGTGTCAGGTTCATATTGGGTTTTTTGCCGTGTATTGTCTGCTTCCTACCGGCTGGGTTACAAGAAATTTTCTTGAAAATCTTGTTTTCCTCTGTCCAGTTTCACTTTCGATTGTTATTTCACAAGCAGTTAGAAAAACACAACACGAAAGCATCACAGAAACAACATTTGTTTAAAAAATTCAACCAAAATGTGTGTGTTCTCATTTGTCAATATGAAATTTATACTTCATAATTATAAACTATAGTTATAATAAAAATCTGACATATCAAACTATTTCTATTAGACAAACTCAGAAAATACAACAAATATTAAAGAAACGAATGACTTAAAGGAATGACTCAAAATGACTTAAAACAGAGAATGCATACCATACAACACATGAGTTTATGAGGCTTTATATCAGCATTGATTTTGAAAGGAAGGTATTTTCTCTTTTTATATTGAAACAGCTCTTTTTGTTTTTAATAAACAGAAGAATTTAAATACAAGAAAGATATTTTAATGGCAGTGATATTCAGTGACTTCCCACTGGCCTTATACTAGTGTTTTCTTCTTCATCTTTATATGACTTAATCTTCCTAAGTTGAAGGTTTCTGCAGTAAATTTAGCAGAAGCTATTATTTATTTTAGCAGAAGTTATAAATTAAATCTATTTCCACTCTTATCTGAAAGCTCATATAAAACACAGGCACTTGTTTTCTTTTCATTCAAGATGGTTTGAAAACAAAATATAATCCAGAACTTTTTTTTTTTGAGTCCAAAAAATCCTTCTCCTTAGCTGTACAACTTACATGCAGTGAGCCTGGCAATCTGTAGTCCATATAACTCATAAAATCATGGAATTGTTAAGATTAAGGTTGGAAAACACCTCTAAGACCATTAAGTTCAACTTTTAACTAACTCCTTTTGTGGACCCTTCATTTCCCCATGCTCAACAATCCCAGCTCCTCCAACTGCTCCTCATATTGCCAGGTGAAGGATTGCTTGCCCCTAGTGGGCTAATACAATAACTTTATAAAATCATTAGGCTATGGAACTACACAATCAAAAGTTACAATAAACATTAACCAAGGAGAGGAATAAGAAACTACACTTCATTGATCTAAGGACTCATAAAATAATGAACTATACCAGATATGCTAACTTCTCTCCTAATTTGGAAAAATAACACAAATTCATTGTGTGGTCAGACACAGCTGTGAGGTGGCTAACCACCAGAGATCACCAACATCCCCAGGACAGAAGAATCTATAAGCTGATGGAAGGGAATATATATGCTAATTGCTTTGGGGAAATTATTGTCATGTATATGTTTCTTCTGGGAAAACCTACTAATATATATGTAAAATATAGTATGAAAACAGGAGCTCTTTCCAAACTCAGCATGTAAAACAGGTGGAGCTATCCCCTGTGTATCTGGTGTCACAATGAAGAATACCCTGCTCCCAAATACAAAAATTACAATCTTAAGAAGTTCGCTTTTTTCTGGTTTTTGGCAACACTCATAGAACTTGTGCCCCTTATCCTTCCCCAGCTTTGATGACCTTCTCCAAACTTACTCCAGCACTTCAAAGTCTTTCTTGTAGTGAGGGGTCAAAAACTGAATATAAGATTCAAGGTACATCGATGCCAGGTACAGGGAAAGGATCCCTTCTTAGTCATGCTTGACACGCTATTCCTGATATTCATATTAACAATGGCAACATAAAAATATGACTTAGCTTCTATGCTAATTAAAAGCTGTAAATATTTTTCTTATCTTGCTTTTCACATTGCTGTAGATTTTGCACATCTCCTTAATAAGTACGCAGCATCAGCAGCAGTACCAGGCTGCTGGACAAAAGGAAAAACCTCCACAGCTCCAATAGTAGTATGAACACCTTGACAGTAACATATGGCAAAGATAGTGAAAGTACTGGAAAATAACACTAAAAGGGGATTTTAAATTACACCTTGAAAATTTTTTATTTAAAAGGGCAAACTAGTTTTTTACTTCCTGGTGGCTCCCCTTGGCTAAATTTTTTAAGACAAGCAAGATGTGTGATTAAGGTTTACTGTGCTTAAACAAGCTTCGATTACTCAAACAGGTGGAGTTATAAGGTGAATTAGGAACCCACACTTTAGTAACAAATTTCCATTTCCTGTTTGGTGACAACTCCCAGCAAAATAATGATACTGATCTTAACAAAACATTTGATTCTCTTGCTCCAAAATGCACTTCTGTGGCAAACTGATTAATTTCTGAGAAGTGGAAAGCTTCACTGTATGTGCTTTTTATTTTTCTGTTCAAAAGGAAAAAAAATCTAATATTTAACTGACTAATCAAATTCACTCTGAAATATGAAGAGTTCATAAAATAATGTTTCTAACTGATATTTGTATTCATCATTGTACTGGATTTGGCCAGGATGAAATTTACTTTCTACACAGAAGCCCTTTGGGTGCTATGCTCTGCATTCATGGCTAGAACACTGCTGGTAGCACACCTGTGTTTTGTTTATTGCTGAACAGTGCATGCTTGCGCAGCACTAAGGCTTTCACACAAATTAAGTTTCTTAAAGAGAATTATAAGACATTTCATTTTCATAGAACCATAGAACATTCTGAGTTGCAAGGGACCCATCAGAATCATCAAGTCCAAGTCCTGGCCCTGCACAGGACACTACAAGAGTCACGCAATGTGCCTGAGAGCATTGTCCAAATGTTCCTTGAAGTCTGTCAGGCTGGTGCTGTGACCACTTCCTGTGGGAGCTTGTCCCAGTGTGCAAATACCTTGTGGGTGATAAACCTTCTCCTGATATCCAGCCTAAACCTCCTCTGGCTCAGCTTCATGCAGTTTCCTTGATTCCTGCCACTGGTCTCTATTCTGAGGGTGGGAGAAGGCATGTTTAAAGTTTGAGAAATATTTAAGAATACCCATATATATGTATCCCTTCACAAACCTATAAACAAGCACAAATACCTACCTTTGAACCTAATTCAAAATTTAAAAAAATATCATCTGATTTTAAGGTGGAATATTTCATGATGGCAACACAGTAAACATGAAAAATATTTTGAGATACTGCAGAAGTATTCCATAGGCTTTCACATAAAAATTTTTGTGATGCAAAAAGAACTCCTTCAAAATGAAGCACAATCATTTTTCTTTATTGCAAAGAAGCGAATAAAGTACTTGTGGAAAATTGAAACCAGAATATGGAGGCCCCTAAAAGTTCTGTTCAGTAAGAAACTGGTTAAAATGTGAAGCATGTGACTTCCCCGTGATCACTTCTAACACGATGAGAAGAATCAAGAATTTTCAGTAACCAACATGAAAAATCACCAGTGTGGGCATCCATAGAAAACCAGCACATTTTTTTGTACATGCTTGAGTATGTGACTGCGGTGTCGGCGTTGCCTCACCTGGCTAGCCCCGGGACGCCGCCGCAAACAGGTGGTCCGTGCCTGCGTCGAGGGAGGTGTGCAACGATGGAGAGGAGCGAATGAAAGGAGGGACTCTCTTGGGGGTGAAACAGAACAGGAGTTTATTGGGCAGGGAGCCCTCACCTCACTGCCAGTGCCCCAGGAGAGACAACCAGCAGAGAGGGACAGCACCTTTTAAAGGGGGGTGGGTTCCAGGGATGGGTTACAGAAGGCACGAATAGGAGCAAACTGGGGAGTGGCTGATCACATAACTGACATAAACAGTAACAAACCAAAGGAGAGTGGGAGGGGGATGACTGGATCCTGCCCAATCACTCGACGCCTCTCCCCGAACTTTCCAGACTCAGGGAGAGGCCCCGGGATGATGGACAGGACCAGGGGGATACATAATACAAGATTGACAACTAAAGGGAGAACCAATCACAGGGCAGTTGCTGGGGAGAGGTATGGGGGAGGGTTACACACAACAAGATGGGGTACAGAAACAAATGGATTCCAGGGAACAAAATGGGGTACATGTAACTGAACAATACACTAAACTCATGTAGAACTTAAAAACACACCACCACATGTGACAAAACTAATGTTGCTCCACACAGCAGTGCTGAAACACATACATTGTTCAGCATGCTGCATGCCGCTTTATTCACCACCATAAAATAAAAAAAGAAAGAATGAAAGAACAAAATATTTTTTTTCAAATGGGGGTGGTAGCTATTACTCAAAACAATAAGACAGTGTAGACATCCTAGAATCAATGCAAATCCCATGGAGAGAGAACTGTAGATCTTACAGAGTAGATGAGAATTGTTTAAGAATGAACATGTTTCTGATGATATGCATTAGAGAATTATGTATAAGGACAGGGGAAAAAAATCTATTTAAGGGCGACCTTGGTACAGAATAAAACAAATGCTGACTGAACAAAAATAAAAAGTGAGAAAGAAGTTTCTAATTGTCAGAATACAAAGTTTGACAACAACATTTGAGAACACTGATAGCATGAACCTGGGGAAAGGGAAAGGATATCATGACATCTCCCATTCTGCTTGACAAGGAAATGCATTCATAGATTTTGAAAAAAGTTATGTCTATCAGAAGGCAGGTTGATGGAGCAATTTTTGCAATAAGACATGTGAGTCTTCCCACAAGAACAATAAATGTAACTTAAAATACATGCTTAGAAGTCAGCATAAAATAATTTTGTAATATAAAACTATAAGGCTGGACAATTTTAAAATAATAATAATGAGTAGCTGGCTTATTCAGCATTCACTTAAAACTAGGCAATCAAGTCAAGAAATACAGTGAAGAATGTGATGAATCAATTACAAACTTGATCAGCACATTCTCTTAATAACTTGT
Organism: Trochalopteron elliotii; assembly: GCA_024734555.1. NCBI lineage: Eukaryota > Metazoa > Chordata > Aves > Passeriformes > Leiothrichidae > Trochalopteron > Trochalopteron elliotii. Next base: position 269,599 of record JANPWX010019700.1, on the reverse strand, counting down.
AAGTTTGGTATGACATCTTAGAGGATTTTTTGTTAAGTAAAAAAATCACTCGGCATGTGGCATTAACACCTATGTTGGTTTACAAAAACAACAAAAACAAAAATACTTCCAATAGTCAGTTAAAGAAGAAAACAGCATCTGCTGACTTTAGATAACAGAGCACTTGTTTGGCTACTGTCTGTCCATCTATATCAATATAAATTCTGTGGCTGCTTTTTTTTAATATCTTCAGAATTTTTCACCAAATACATTAGTAGTATCAAATTATAACTTCTTTTATGAGAAAGAACTACATTTTCAACATCAAAAATGACAAGAAAATAGTCGTTTTCTAAACCAGCTAAAAATGCACTGAAGATACCTGTAAACTTAGGCGAGAAAAAAAGAAGGAAAATACACATGGTCTAAAAGGCATGGTTGAAACAAATATAATATTAATGATTTTTTATTATTATTATTGTCAAGGAAAATAAAAAAATTACCTTGTGAAATTTATGCATCCATTACATAAGTCAGGCTACACCCTATATGACATTAAAGCTGTGGTAATAATCACACAGTTCTCCTCTGTTTTTTCCTATCATATGATAATTTCTGCAGATCTCTCCATGTGATTGGTGTGGAAGGGAGAGAGAGTAGGGGATTGCTCACATTTCTGAAAACAAATCTCAGCTTTCAAGCTGAATCAAGAAGTTTCTGAAACCTTGCAGAAGAAAAGTTGCTAAGAATGGTGCTTCAAATATTCTAATGAAAGCTGGCTTCAGTGAGACAGAGTGAGACACTCTACACAAAGTGAGAAAGCACAGAGGATGCCCATTTGTGGGACAGCAGGGTCTGCAAGATAATTTGGCTAGAAATCAGTCACAGAGTACTTACATTTTGAGTTACAGTCACTACAAACAGAAGTAGTACATAGAATCCATGGGATATTCACAGCTTATGAACCTAAAGACATTGCCCCATAGAGATGAAGAGAGTAGTAGTAAACAAATGCACAAGCTGGAGGCAAAGTGAAACATTTGTGCAGAGCTATTCAAAAAGTTGCATGCCATAACATCATGATGATACTGTGAATTCACATTTACTTTTTTATTTTTGTCACTTTATATAAGGATTCTGGATGTAGAGGAAAGACCTACAGTGCACTTAACAGTCTTTTCCACAGTATTGGAAGCTTCATCTAGGTAACTTATTTATTATGCCAAATAATCCCTTTCAATCAATTTCATTGTTACAGTGTACTCACTGCTGTAGTCTTCTCCCTTTAACAGCTTTATTCAAACACTTGATTAAAATAAAAATTCTGTGAACATAAAATTCATGCTATTTTCTTTAACCAAACTGATCTGGACAGACACTAAAATGCAGGCAAATATCAAGCCTAAGACAAAATTTCTACTATGACATCAAAAGTCAAAGCAGATTGTGGGACTTCTCTTCCCCCTTGCAAAATGCCACTGATTTCCAAGGTATGAATTATATGGAATCAATAACTCTAGTGCCAAATAGCTTCCCTTCTAATAAACCTTTCTACATCTAATGTATGGCAAGGATTCATATTAAAGTGTTAGATATTACAGTGATCTTCAGTGGCACTAAAACGGGGGAGCAAAATCATTGTATTCTAAGGTACACTTATGAAATGTGATTCCTAATTATTTGATCACAGTCTCTCTAAAGTGGTTGTGAAATGGGAATAACAGAAATGCGTCACGCATCTATTTGTGCCTCTATGCCATAACACCAATCCCAAGCATAAGGCAAACAGTGATACTTTCAACATTTGTGCTGGAAAAGCAACTTTCAGCAGCTGCATGCCGATCCTGGGCATGCAACTTTTCTCCAACCGGGCAAGGAAAGGACATGAAATGCCAATGACCCAAGGTGCTCTCCCTGTCTTGCCCTTCTATCAGTGCATTTTCCAGAACCACAGTAAGCAGGCTTAAATAAGAGAATGTAAGATTACTGGATGGGTGGGAGCTGTCCTTCATTTATGTGGGGATTTGTGTGACTAAAACAAAAGTTAGCCAGATTCCCCCAGGATTAAGAGTAAGATCAAGGTACAGAGTAAGAGTGGAGAGAAGGGGTTGGAGGCTGTGATCTGTCTCCCATCTTTGACAGTATCCGTCAGCTACAGCTACTCACACCTCTTCTTTGTTCATACCACTTGTGGTGCCAAAAATATGTCACATTAAGGATCTCAACCAGCCCAGAAAGCAAATCTCCCCTGCACTTAGCTGCCATTTCCTCAGCACTCTGCTGTCAGACAGAAGACATGTGAGTAGGTAGCCTGCTTGTCACCACAAAAGTCATCCAGATACTCGACTTGTCTCAATCTGCCTTTACTATCCACCTTTACAGCCTCCATTGTCCCCCATGGCCCCTACAAGCTGGGAGGAGCAGTTTGCATCTGGCTGAGTTGGAAATAGCCTTGTGCTTACTTTTGACTCCTCACTCTGCGTCTATATGGGACATGGTATTTACAGTATTTACAATAGCAAATTGTTTACACATTGTACAAAAGACAGAAGAAAAATACTAAGCCATGGCAACTTCTACCAACAGGTGTAATTGCTACGCTTTCTATGTACAAGGGCAGACTCTCTAAAATGGAAATGAAAATTTCTTTCCCACAAACAGAGGACCACGGAGGTTCAGAAAAAATTACCTTTCTGCTTCCCACAGTGTAGTACTTCTTAATATATAGATTTTTTGAAAGAAAGCTGGCTAATTTGTATCTTGAAGTGACACAAATGAGGAGCAGCTAAATCTCCTGGGCTAAAAATCTTTCAGAAGCTTCAGAAAGCCAAGCTCATACAAGTTTGGAGGCATACTAGTTTTTTATAGACTACTAGTAAATAATAAATTAATGAAAGCCTTTCATTGTTGAACATAGAGCTGTGAGGACTAGAGTAGACAGTATATGGTGTTTTTTACATGAAAGAGACAATCTCTGTGACTGTGAAATGGTACAGTTTGTTTACCATCCCTCTCAAAACCAAAAAAAGTCCTACGGCATCTGCTGTGCCTGCATTACTGAATTTCTGCTAGCTAACCAGTGCTTGTTTTTTGCCAACAGATGCTGAAATTTTACCTGCAGGAGTAGACAGATAAATATAAATTCTAATTAGCTGTCTGTACATTGGTTTTTGCTCACAGTTGTTGCTGTATCTGGACACAGGCTTCCAGAATGCTCCTTTTGGTGAGAATGAAGAAAAAAAGTAGGTTCTTAAATACAAATGTATTTTAAAGCTGTATAATACATAAGTAATAAAATATTAAGGGTGAAATGTAGGGTGAGACATGATGAAAAGGTAAAACAATTAAAAATCATACCGGATAAAGGTGTTTATAAGCAGTAACCTTGTCTGTAATAATGAACACGATTTTAAAATATACAGTACTAACTTAGTCTTCATGAATCTGTTGATTTTGTTCTGTTATTGTTTGATTCAGTTTTCATTAAAACTACCTCTATTTGCAGTTTAGATAAAAATTGTGCTCACATTTCAAAAGACCTACATAAGACATGAATCTGGAGAGAATCAATTTCTAAATAGCAATTTGACAAGATAGCCAGAGCAATTATAGGGAGGAAGAAGTGCATAACTGACACATAAATTCCAGTACCTTTGAAATTAAAAAGCTCCTAGAGTTATTCTAGTACAGTCTGAAAACCCTTCAGACTTGGAAGAACAGACCTGTTTATACATTGCAACATTAACAGAGAGTGAATAGAAGTCACAATACATTTTGAAATTAAAAGCTATTCCTGTCTGAAGATGTATACTTCTGCTGCTTTCCAAAACTCCTCTCTCATGTACAATGCAACTATTCTCTCCCTAATATTCACAGCCACCTAAAACAACAACTGGCCAAAAAACAAGTGAAAACTTTGAAACTTCAGATCCATCCAGCAATATAAATTAAAACCTTTCCAAAACTTTGTAGTTTACAATCATGCCTCTCAGACAATAGAAAATTACTCATATAATTCAGAAACCCCTAGAGAAATCTGTTCTTTAACCTTTTTGGACTTTGCCTTCCCAGAAGCCTCAAGCCTTTCCCTCCATTCACACCATTTGTCCTGAAACTACCTTATATTGCCTCCTAGAAATTTAGAAAATTAAATAGGAGAAAAATGCCACAAAATTGGAAGACCTTAAAAAATCTGAGCCTTGCACTTTGGATTGCAGTAACACATTGAACCATATTTCAAAGTGCATATACATCATATTTCCTTCCAATCAGCTGACCCTTGATGCTGTACAAAAAATTAAAGCCTTAATTTTAAAAATTTTTTTAAATGTCGCTAATATAATCATATTCCCCAGTTTTCCCTTTAAATAATTTATATGGCTTGGTTAAATTAAAAATTTCAATGGAAAACTTGTCCAGAAATGTTTATCTCCCTTCAAAATAAGTGTTGGAATGATCAGTGAATTCTCAGTCAGTGGTTAGTTTGCCTTCGGGTTTTCTTTGTTTCTCACTTCTTTATGCCTATATGGTTTTCAAAAAAATATAGAAATAGATCATAAAGAATTAATTAGGAGCTTTTGAGGAAAGAAATTGAAACCATCAGCCAGATACGAAAGCTGTTGAAATTAGTAACTGCACAGTGCATGAGGAATGGACTACAATTCCCAGAAGATTGAATGTAAAATGAAATACTTAAGTAACAAGAACATGGCTGACATTTTGTTTTCCAGAGTTCATTCCTATTCTGATATTACAGAAGTGCTGCTTACAATTGCTATTCTGATAGCTCACAGTGGCACTTCCCATGTGTATCTGCTACATTGATTTTAAATAGATCAGAAAATGTCAAGAGTCAACAACTGGATAACCTACAATGGATAACCTACAACTTCTTCACAAACTGGTTGCTAATGAAGCAAGGCTGTAGTTTGGTGAACATTTATTGCAGAGGAAATGCTTTACTAAACCCCTTTGTTACAGCAGAAACAGTCAAAGAGGCAGAGAATTTATCAGAACTAAAACACCCGAAAAACTTAATCCACATGAGTTCCCGGGGCGGGGGGGGGGGGGGGGGGGGGCAAAAGCAATATGAAAACCAAATTATGCTAACATAACACTACAGAAAGAAATTACTGTCAAACTCTGACCAAGATACCTTAGTGGTGACTTCAGAGATTTCATCTGAAACTCTTCTCACCTTCACTTGGCATTGTATATGCAAAACTATTTTACTTACTGACCTGAGCTTCTCAGACCTACTCACGTTTCTGATTTGATTTTAAACACAGAAAAGAAGCTGCTTTTCCTTCACTTTTTTTTTATTCTTTTCAACATCAAGAGCAAAACATCTCTAACAAAACTGTAGCATCCAAGGACACCAATCCAATTGTTTACTTAGTGAAAAAGTGTCTACCTTTACTGTAAAGCCTTGTAGTACTAACGACAAAAAAGGGAATACTATGAAACACAGGACGTTTATGGTGCCATTTCCACAATTCTAAGTTAATAGTAAATGAGATTTAGTCCCAAGATCATATTTTTAACAGGAAGTCCTACTAACGGGCTATATATGTCTTCTTTTGGGGCAATTCCTCCTGCACCTGGGGAGGAACAAACCCAAGAGTCAGCACAGACTGGTGGTACAGACAGACAGAGCAGCTCTGCAGAGAAGGACCTAGGACTCTTGGTGGATCACAAGTTGCCCATAAGCCATCAGTGGCCTTTTGTCCAAGAAGGTCAAGGGTATCCTGTGTTACATCAGGATAAGAATGGCCAGAAGGTTGTGGGTGGTGATGCTGTCCTTCTACTTGGCTCTGCTGAGGCCACATCTGGAGTGCTGTGTCCAGTTCTGGGCTCCTCAGGACAAGAGAGACAAGGAGCTACTGGAGAGGGTCCAGCAGAGGGTCACAAAGATGATTTCGGGTCTGGAGCATCTCTCTTGTGAGGAGAGACTGCAGGAGCTGGGCCTGTTTAGTCTGGAGCTAGGAAAACTGAGAGGTGATCTCATTAACACATGGAAATATCTCAAAGGGTGGGTGTCAGGAGAATGGTGCCAGACTCTTTTCAGAGATGCCCAGCAACAGGATCCATGGCCAGAAACTAAATACGCAAGTTCCACATCAGCATGAGGAACTTCTATACATTGAGGGTGGCAGAGCACTGGAACAGGCTGCACAGGGAGGTCATGGAGTCTCCCTCTCAGAAGACATTTAAAATCCACCTGGATGTGTTCCTGTGTCACCTGCTCTAGGTGACCATTAGCAGTGGCATAGACCATGGCAGTGGGATTGGACTGGATGAACTCCACAGGTCCTTTCTAACCCTAATAATTCTGTGATTCTCACTGTATAGCAGGAAGGGATATGCAACAGAGAAATCTTCCCACACGTGTACAAAATGGCATCATTGCAAACATCTGCTGAATTTCTTTACAATATTCACATCTATTAGTCCAAACATCTGATGCACAGTACAGCGATACTCCATGAGACAGTGAAGCAGTTCTAGAGCTGCACAGACCAAATTTCTCTGTTTACTGCAGTCGCTTCCAATATCCACAAATGCTGATGAATGTCAGGCAGTATTCACCCATGACTTAAGATATTATTTCATTTTCTCTCTTCTGAACATTACTGCATTATAGAAATATTCGGATTTTATATTACCGATCTCAGAGTTGACAACACAGCAGATAACACTCTTCCAATAAATCTGCCATAATGAACCTGCACATCAGGCCATGCAAATAAACTTTCTGTAGTGCTGAAACATTTCAGCTAGAATTAGCCACATGAAGCATGTTTTCAGGACACCCATCCTGTCCCTGGGTTACAGAACACTGGAAGATGAAAGGGGTGTCTAGACATCACCTTGTCTAACACCCCATGCCCAGGAGCGGTCATCTAGAGTAGATGGCCCTGGGCTATTTCCAGAAAGCTTTTGTCTGGCTTTGGTTTGCATTCTTCGGTTTGGTTTGGGTTGGGTTTTTTTATTCTCAAAGAATGAAGAGTACCACCTCCCTGGAAATCTGTGCCAGCACTCAGTAAGAGTCACAGTAAAACTGTTTCCTGACTTTCATGAAATGCCTCCTGTGTTTTAAATTATGCCCACTGTGTCTTGTCCTGTCACTGGGCACCACTGAGGGCAGCCTAATTCCATATTCTTTGCACCCTCACTTTGGGTACTTATATACATTAATAAACTCCCTCTGAGCATTCCCTTTTCCAGGTGGAACAGTCTCAACTCTCTCAGTCTTTCCTTGTAGGATAGATGCTCCAGTCCCTTAATCATTTTCATGGCCCTTCATTGGATTTTTTCCAGCATGTCAATACATATCCTGTAGTGGGAAGCACAGACTTGGACACAGATGTAACTTCATCAGTGCTGTGGAGATGCAAATGGTCACTTCCATCAGACTGTTGGCAAGACACATCTTTATGTAGCCCAGGACATCACTAGCCCTCACCTTCTTGCAACAAGGGCACATTGCTGACTCATGTACAACCTGGTGTCTACCAGAACCCCCAGAGCAGTTCCTGCAAAGTTATTTTCCAGCTGGGCAGCCCCCAGCATGCACTGATGCCTGGTGTTACTCATCCTCAAGTGCAGAGATTTGCACTTCTCCTCACTGAACTTCTTGAGCTTCCTGTCAGCCCCTTTCTAGAGGTTTCTCCAGGATGAGAGCACAATCCCTGAATGGCAGCAGAGGCTTCTATTACATCAAGCACTCCTGCCAGTTTTATGTCATCAGCACACTTGACAAAGGTACACTCTGCCCATCATCAGATAATAATTACTTACTAATTAGTTGCCAATGAAGATATTAAATAGGCTCAGTATTGTCCTTGGGGATCACCAATTGACACTAGCCTCGACTTAGACTTTGAGCAACTGACCCCCTCACTCTGGGCCTGGCCACCCTTCCACCAGGCCAGGTGCTCCAATGTGGGAGCTTATCAAGCTGGTCAGGCATGAATTGCTCCTGATGAAGCCATCCAAACAGCTTCCAGGATGTTCTTGTCAGAGTGCCTAGAAATAGTTTCCAGGGACAAAAGTGACATTGGCTTTCTGTCAGTAATCAGGCATCTCTCCCAGACACCACGATAAATCATTGCGGGGAGGGGGAGGGGGAGGGGGGAGGGAAGGGAAGTTCCGGGAAGGGAAGGGAAGTTCCGGGAAGGGAAGGGAAGTTCCGGGAAGGGAAGTTCCGGGAAGTTCCGGGAAGGGAAGTTCCGGGAAGTTCCGG
>JANPWX010019700.1:192673-261002 GCA_024734555.1 Trochalopteron elliotii | reverse complement strand
AAGGGAAGGGAAGGGAAGGGAAGGGAGAATCCGGAAGTCTTTTCTCGATTACTCTGGTACTGAAAATTCTGAGTATTTTGGCTGAATAAAATACATCCTTAAACTAGTCTAAAGGGGAAAAGGAACCATTGGACATCTGAGCAGAAACTTTCCTATAGCAAGACTTCCTAACATATCCAAGGCCTACTTATAGCATAATAGCAGACATGTATTTTTTTTCCATATCAAGGTGTCATCAATGATATCTTCAACACAATTAAAATACTATTGCTTTCTTTAAACTTTCATTCCTGAATCATGAGCTACCATAATACGCCAATGTGTTCTTTGACAGACAGCTTCCTTAGCTATAGGGAGTAAACCTGGCATTATGGACCTCTTTAAAATGTAAAAACAAAGCCATACTTAGGTTTTGGTGAGTTTTTTTTCTTCTTTTAAGGCTTAATCTCCTTTAGTTGCCTGGTTGTATCAAGTGTTGCCAGTAGTGGTTCGTTGTATCAAGCATTGCCAGTAGCGGCTCCTGAAGTTGCCAATATGTGACCACTGAACTCACCTTCTCTGAATGTCCTTAGAGCAAACAGATGACCTGCCCTACTTCTCTGGGGCCAGGGCAGCACCACAAGCTTGGGATCAACTTATTTTCAAATATTTATCTTGACAGAAAGTTGTACAGATACCACAGGTGACAGATCATTACAGTTTTGAAATCAGCAGACACAGAATAAGAACAAAGCACTGAATAACATTTTATCAACTTAGAGCTCTATAGTATAACAAATTGGGTTTTGCAAATGTATTCTTTTATGTCATTACATAATACACAGGCTCAAAGGCTGACTGTGCTTCAAATTGTCCGAACCAATGTAACAAATGAAAAAGAAAATGCAATGTTGTATATGTAAATTTGAACTCAAATATTGCTCTTGTATCAACTAAAACTGATTTTCAGTGCTCTAAGCTGATATTCTTCTTTATAGATCTATTTGCCAGCATTTGACAGCTAATTTAATTACTTTATAAATGTCACTGTTGATTTTAGGAAAAGGCTGGAAGCATTAATGAAAAATAGAAACTCTGAACATAGCTAAGGCGATATATCTAAAATTGCATTTTAGATATTAAAAGCATCTTTACTAAGATTTTGCTGAATCTTGAGTGGTAATGTTGCAGCTGGCAACAAGAAAACAGAAAGTTCCAAGGAGCAGTAAGAGACAGTAATGATCCTTTCATATTAATGACAGTCAGCAGATAATGAAAACACCATGCAAATCTCCTATTTACACTCAGCAATACCATAGTTGTTAATGGACCAGTGAAGGGAAGAAGAGAGCAAGCTGTATGTAGTAGAGAATGTAGTCACAGCTGGAATTAGCCCAAGTAGCAGGTTCAGCTATTGAAAAGAGAGGAGACTCTTCCTGAACTTCTCAGTGTATAGTAGTTACTCTAGAAGTGCAGAACCAGAGTTATGCTGACTTGCGGTTCTATTTATTAGGACCAGTTCAAATGAGGTCTCAAAATCAGGCAAAAAACTCCTTACTTTCCAACCTCCTCCCATCCATTATGGAGCAGGAGCTCATCTGTGCAGAAGTGACACCAAAAAGGCACGAACATTGTTAGTAATTACTGACTTCTCACTGAGAGTTGCTGAAGTACCCATTTGCCATCTGCACCTCTCTAGAGAGGTTAGCTGTCTGCTGGGGCTCACATTCACAATGTCACGAAGAGGCTGCCACACCTGATGACTACCATGCACTCCTACTCTTCCACACAGCGTCGAATTAGGCTGCAGCAAGGAGTTTGCAAAGTATCAAAAGGGGCTTCACATCCTTCAGAAAGATGTTGAAGGGATCAGCACTGTGGGTAGTGTTCTCCTCTATACCCCTAGTTGGAAACCAGGGACCCAGAAAGAAGATGAATGGATCAAGAGAATGGTTGACTGCATGGCTGGTGCCATGCTCAGGGTTTGGCTTCTATGATCTAGGATGCACCCTTGAGAAACAGCTGACAGTCGACAGGGCTCACTGGGAGAGGTGAGCTTGTTCTGGGAAGGAAACTGGCTGGACATCTTGCCAGAGCTTTAAACCATACTCAGCAAGGGAAAGGGATATATTTCCAAGTGTCAGAGAGGAACGAGGAAACAATAGCATTTCCATAGCAAATCACCAACAAGGAATTAGGGAAGGATTCTCCCAAAAGGTGAAGAGATCTCCAGCCCAGAAGGGGCTACTTGTATGTAAGTCAGCAAATAAATTCCAAGGAGTGTGTACTCCTTGGAGAAGGAGGAGGAGAAGGATCGAATACTCAAATAATACTGGAATACTCAAAAAGCTCTTTGTCTCAATCTTCACCCACCACCAGGCATCCCAAGTCTCTCAAGTCCCTGAACATCTAGGTGGGATGGGATATTTCATAAATGCTCAAGGGAGGGAGAAAAAATAATATATTGTACAGTGTTAACTGTAAATTAAGCCAATGTCTGATGCAAACTACATTATTCCTAGACACTCATTAAATAAATATGAGGTTATTTGCTATCCTTATAAGTTTGTCTTCCTGGCTTATAATACGCTATCCTTAGAAACAAGGCCACAATACAGAATAAGGAAAAGGAACAAAATTAAATATGATTTTCTGATTTACTTTTGCACATTGAGCCCATGAGTATTCTGGAAGACACCTTTCAGTTCCTCCCAGTCTTGCTGCTTTGAAATAGCAACTACTTGTAAAGTAGAACAAAGTACTGAATTTTAGGAGGTGTAGTATTTGGCAGCTGTAAAAAATGCAGTGTGGGAGAACCACCACATTATTTTCCTTAAGGTATCTAGGTAACTGACATCAGAAGCCCGTAAATAACATAAATTGCCATAGTACACAAAATTCCTGTCATTCATAAAATTATTCACTTTCAAAAATTGAAGAAGTATTAAACATGCCAATAGCAGAATTCTCTTTGGTAGTGCTTTTGTCTTGTGAAAGATAATAATGTTTATTATAATTGCTAGTAAAATAGTTGAGGTAGAAAAGCAATACAATTAGATGTAATTCAAAATGAGGAGCCTTTTGATATGCATATTTTTTTACTACAGCCGAGGATTCAAATAAAGTTATATTTAACATCATATGATAAATATGTAAAGGGCATAGAAATATGACTTCCTGTAAAGGACATAGAAGTATGAAATTATGCTGAAATTAGGTATTTCAGTAACAGCTGGCAGCCGTCATTACCCACTGCATGGTTTAGGTGTAATGGAGACCCTTGTACACCATCTTCCCCTTAAGTAAAGATACTCAACATATCCTGTTAACAACAGTGACAAAAAAAAATTCTTATCTTTGGATAACATTTGAGGAAGTAATGTTCTACAAGAGCTAGGAATAAAAGCTCTCAGCCCTGTGGAGGACCTGGGGATAGTAATGAATGTAAAATAGACCATGAGCTAGTTATGTGTTCTTGCCTATCCTGCAACAAAAGGAGCAAGGCCAGCAGAAGGAGGGAGATGAGTCTCTGCTCTGCTCTCCTGTGACTCTGCCTGAAGTACTGCATCATTCTTAGCACAAGAAAGATGTAGCTTTGTTAGAGTAGATCCAGGGGAGGGCCACAAAAATCACTGAAACATCTCTTCTTTGAGGAAAGAGCTGAAGCACCTCTCCTTTGAGGAGAGACAGAGAGCTGAGCTTGTTCAGCCTGGAGAAAAGAAGACTTATTGCAGCTATTCAATACAAATGGGCTTACAAGAATGTTGGAGAAAGATATTTTTAACAGGATTTTTCATGACAGGACAAAGGGTAAGTTTCAGTAAGAAACTGAATTAGTGTAGATTTAGTTTTAGACAGGAAGAAATTCCTTATGTTAAAACTGGTGAGTCACCAGATGTTGTAAATGCCCCATCATGGGAAATATTCATGATCAGCTTGGACTGGGTTTGAAAAACCTGATCTAATGAAAGATGTCCCTGTCTATGATAGAGGGGTTAGGATAGATGATCTTTAGCTGTCCTTTCCAATTGAAATCTCTCTGTGATTCCATGAAAATTGAATTGACAGATGTCTGGAGTCATGTTGGAGAACACAATCTGGACCTCCTGTATACAACTGACCTTGCATTTTCCATGACTTAATTGTTACAGATTTCTTTCAAGAAAGTGATAACTTGAACTTAAACATTGCTGGTAATTGATAATTTGTGTTTTAGAAGTCATCCCATAGTTACTTTTTCAGAAAAACAGACCTTTTTTTTCTAATTCAGATATGTGAATTCAAGTTTTAGACTTCTGCCTTATGTTTGCCTGCTGCATTAAACAATCCTGCTTCTAGACAGTGATCTTGCATTTATAAATATTGACAAGTAGATGGACTTGTGAACAGTGCTGTTCAATTAACTTAAAAATGCATCGGTTTTATTTATGCTAACCTTTTGTTTCCATTTTGTCCCCAAATTATTTGTAGCACTCTTATCTGTGAACAGCAAAAAAATTTTTGAGTAAGATTAGCAGCAATGCTAAGGACTCATACAACTTCTCTATTCATGTACTTTCTGTTGATATATCCAATACTGTTGACAGTAGAATTTGCACTGGCACTTTTGTTTTGTTAACTGTGTTTGCATCCCTAGATTTTTGTAGTGACAACTCCATTCTACAAACACAGCCTTTGTGATTTCCATTCCTATAATTTTCAGTGCATCCTATTAGACTATGACTGAATTCTAGAAATAGAATTTCAAGCAGTATCAGAACAGATGTCTTACAGAAGATTATCATCAATATCAGTACTTAATCAATTAAATTTATAATTTCAATAAAAGAAAGTTTGGTAGGATAGTTTCATATAGCCTAATTTCTCAAAGCCCACTTTGACACTCTTTTATCCTATTTCAATTTCTTCATAGTAATAAAAAAATTTTCTTCTATTATTCTGCTCCAGATCAAGGTCAATTTTTCTTAATTTTTTAAACTTCCCCCTGGATCAGAACTTGCTTAAAATCTGCATTCGCATCTAGAGACCAGTTTGAATGAGTTTCATTTTGATAGTAATATAACTGCAGAAGACTATGAGTGGAATAAATAACACACCTATTATTTATTTTTTTTTCTTTCAAAAGATTGAATTCTAGAATGTTGAAAAGAAAACATTTAAAGTTCTTTTTCTATATGGAAGCCTGAGGAGCATATCCTTCATTGCTCTGCTTTTTAAATATGGCTACTTAAGTGACATTCTACTGCACAAAACTGGAAATAGCTCATCCATAACAAAAAACAAATATGTAAATATTATCTCACCTAACTGCACTCATAAGTTTAGGATCATTTCAGTTCTATATTTTGAGTCTAATTTCAGTCTTAGTTCTCAAAGTCTCAAGTCTTTTTGGACTAAAAAGATTGCTTTATTAAACAAAAAAGTACATGTAAAACTAGGTTTCTGAAACTCTACTCTATATACACTTAAATAATTGCATATAAACAGATTATTTCATAATAAGCAAAATGTTTTATCAGCAAACTCATTCTTACGCAACTTGGAAAATTCCAACAGATGTCCACAAAATCCTGTGATCTGAAACCATTAATATAAGACATCGATCACAATTTTGCTGATAGCATTAGCTGACACTGCTTAGTGAGTTATAATCTTACTTAGTACACCACTATACTATGAGATTGCTTAGCACAGAAGTTTCAATCACATTGGGACTTGAGTTTGCAAACAGGTAAAAGCTTAAAATATGCTTTAAAAAAAAAAAAAAGGAGAACTGCTACAGTTTCTATATGAAAAGTTGTTGAAACTTATCTAAACTGAAAATTCCAAGGACAATTTTCTTGCAGAACAGAATGTAAATTCAAACTATGGGTGTGTTCTCATTTGAATATTGTAGATACCTAAATATGTGTTTGGTCTTCAGAAAACAACAGATCACATTCATTTTCTAAATTAGTCAATCCCCTTTTATAAAATCAGATCTCTTCTTAAGATCAGTTTTTGTGTTTCACTGTTTCAACTACAACATACAGTGTCTTTATTATTCAGCTACGTCTGTGTATACTTAGTTACAGTGAATATTTACTTTCAGCAGGTCTATATGCAAATTAGTGGCTGTTGTTGTGAACTTGAAAATAAACATGTTGACTTAAAATGTGAAACAGCATCTTATGAAGGCTCTACTGCTCCTTGTTTTGTCTGCAGTTACTTGAAAAGACTACAGAAACAAATAAATAATTCATTATGATTTTGATGTCATTCCGGCCATCTATATTTGCTTGTGTTTGCTATTCAGGTGGATAAAAAGAGAGTTATTCAGATATTCAGTAGAGATCTAGAGATTTTTAATCTTCAGAGCTGGAGACTGAGCATTACTTTTGTCGTGTAGGAAGGAGTAGACTCTGCAAAAAGAGAAAAAAGAAATAAATCTCAGACTTTAGTTATGTAATCCAGCACAAATAAATGAAGCCCTTAGCTAGAAACAGCTGGCTTTGGTCTTGTTTCAAAGGTACTCTGCAAATGATCTCTTGCTATCTTTCAGAAATTCTACTGGTTCATATTTTATGGAAGATATTCCTTCTACAGTCTGTTTTTCAAAAGCATTGGCATTATCTATAGCTCAAAAGTTCAGAAGCAGGAAATACAAAAATGATTCATGATCCAAACTCTTCATAAAAAGCAGGGAGGCAAGTTCTGGCTGGGAAGGAAGAAAACTGTATCCCTGAGCTGCTTTGCCCCAGAAAAGCATAAAGTTGATCTATTCTAAACAGGGTCAAATGCAGGTTTCAGGCAGCCAAAAGGCTTCCACAGTTCCTAAGACTGTAGATACAGCTCCATCACTTCATATTTTATGGCTGTCTCTAAAGCCAAAGAACGACCTTAATTTTTCCTCCGTTGCTTTCTTCTCTCTGCTATTGTTGCCATTATCAGATTCCAGCACTTTTACAGCAGACATCAATTTAGAAATAGAATGAGTATTCATATGCACAGCTTATAGATGTTGACAAACAGAAGCCCAGCATGAGAACACGATAAGTATTATGAAGCTACACCCTGTGACATTTCTTTATATTTCTCTTTTAACAGTTTTTGTAGGACCACTATATAGACCACTTAAATGCAAGCAAGGAAAATCTACTGTAATACTCATTCCAAAAGTCCTTTCTACACACAAATTATTAAAGGAATTAAAATGAGCCTATGGGGTATTCTGTCTCACAGGAAAATTTCCCCTTTTTTCCTAACAAATCTTATTAAAGAACACTAAAGAGAGTGAGGATTTCTCAATGATGTTAAATATAAAACAGAATAGCAACACGAAGCTATATGTAAAGTTTGAGATGCTATGTAAAAAAGATAAAAGCAGGTATTTTTCTGTTATTGTACAGTGGTTAAATTGTTAGTACCTTGAAGCAGATAATATTGTCAAAAAATATTCTACCAAAAAAATGAGACTTTCATGTATATACTGTGCTTCATTTTGAAGAGAAGCACTTCTTCAGGAATTCAAAATCACTAATACTAATACCAAGAGAAGTAAGTAAATCTAGAGATTAAGAATATTCTTTGTATACATCATCAATCAATTAAGGTTAAGGCATATACAAACACAACTAATTTAGTATACATTTGTTCAGTATCAAGTGTCTTAATTAGCTTCCAAACTTTTAACCAAGCAGATTTGGCATTTCACTATTAGTCTTATTTAATACCATAAAAGACAACTAGAGTTAAAGGATATATTGCTTGTCTTTTTTAAACTGAATGTTCACAATGCATTTCTGCATTTATATCCAAGATAGCAGGGAGCTTACTGCAAATTTACACATACCCCTTCCCCTTAGGTCTTCAAGGTATGCTTTCATAAACTCTTTTTCAACTTGTTCACGTTCACGTTCATTTTCTATAATTTCTTCAGTGTCTTCACATACAATCGTTTCAACCGGACCATCCTTGAGACTTACAAATCTAGAGAGAGATTAATACACGAATATATGTACAGGCAGCTGAATATCACTGGCCATCATGAATGACATTTTAAAAACTGCTAGCAGAGCCAGAAGCAGAAATGTGTATCTCAATTTTGCATTACGACATAGTTAGGATTATTAGAAATTTAGATTTCAAATGGAACTTTCTCTATAATCCACTTTCCATATAAAAATTATCAGGGTTTTTTTTCCATCTATTTACATAAATTATTCTTTGCAATAACAGGTATAGTTCTTCATTACAGAACTACTACGCTGTAATTTCCCCATCTGTTAATGAGCCATATGAACTTCATCCTAACAATATTGCCTAGCAATCTAGAATTTTGCCAGCATCATTCATCTGACAATATATACCTCCATTTTTTGGTTATTACATCACTTATCTTTTACAATACATGACAGGGCATGCATTACTTTGTAATTACAAATCTCGCAAAGCTACAGTTTGCAAGTGAAAAACCAGGTGGTTACATAAATAACTTATACAATGTGCAAATAAGTGCATAACATTCTGAAAATCTCTGATTTTCACTCCTAGAAGGAAAAAAAAAATTAGGTTGTTACTTTTAGAAAAACAAATATTCCAACAAATCATATGGCTTTCTAAAAATCTGAAATCTGATGAATTACTGTGAGTTTGTGATCAGCTGACTTGTTTGGCCCAGCTGCTCACCAAGCACCTCTCTCCTCAACTAAACAAGGAAGAATATCAGATGAAAAAATTGTAGATAAGCTTGAGAAAAGCAAAATCTGTGCATAGAAGAAAAGAAAAGCAAAGCAAAAAATTACCCTTTATTTCTCAACAGGTAATGTCTAGACACCTCCTGGGAAGCAGAGACCCAGTGTATGTAGTTGGTTTTTTTGGAATACAAAAACTTCAATAACACGTGATCTGCTGCCCTTCTCCTTTCTTTTAGCTTTATATCCTGAGCCTGGCCCCATATGGTATGAAATATCCCTTTGGTCAGTTGGGGTCAACTGTTCTGGCTGTGTCCACTCCCAAACTCCAGCTCACCCTCAGCCTACAGGGCTTTCTTAGGGGAGGGTTGGAAAGACAGCTTTGATGCTGTGCCACCACGCTTCAGCAATTGCTAAAAACACTGATGTGTTATCAACATCTTTCTAGCTACTAGTGCAAGGAATAGCTCTAAGAGAGGAAAGGAAATTCCACCCACAGCTAATTCCACTCTGACCCAAACCCAGTATAAAGTCTGAAATGGTTCCATAATCAAAAAAATGAACATTGCCTGCAGAAATGCAATACCTCTGTAATTGCAGATTAAAAGGTCTTTTAGTCTTGTCCCACATGCAGCCATGAGGTGGTATTTCACAGCAAAGAGCTACTAACCCATGTGACCTTACTTAACATTTTACCAGCCATGTCTCCTTCTCCCAGCAAGATGCTTTTGTCAGCACTGAGCCTAGCAGCAGTTGGCTTCCAGGCTACTGGTCCCACTCTGAAGCAGGGTTTTGCAACCCCAGAGTTAGAGCTACTGTGACCCAGCCCACCCAAAAATAGCAGTTTAGACATACAGATGCACAGTGTGGGTAACAGGTAGATGAAAATCATGAAACTGAAGATCCTCTGTAATTTCCAATCTTTTTAGTGTCTCCTTTACCACTCCGATATAAATTGGGTCAGAATTTGTAGAAACTGATTCTGGTTGAAAGCATTCCTCCTGGGTGTATCTTACCTTATCTTCTTAAGAATATTCCCCTTTCTCTCTCACTTTTACTTACTTTAAACCTGTGGTTGACTCACAGATGGCTGTGGGTATCTCAACAAGGTCATCACCACTGACAACTAGCAAACTGAGCTTTGGCATATTGACAAGAGCTCGTGGAAGATAAGTCAACTTGTTTTTCTGTAGGAGAAGTGTCTGCAATTCATCTAACCTGTAAAGATGTCAAAGACAGAGGTGAAGTAAAATATTTATTTCAAACAGGAATATCTATCCAAGATAGCAATATTTACTTAATCTTGTGCATAATAGGAGCGATTGCATGCAACATCTTTGTCATCTTAAAAAGTTGTTCAAACACTACTTTCACAAAATTTCATCAACTTTAATGGAAACCTCCATACTGGTTCAGTATTATAGTCTTAATGACATACCTCTGACAAGGTAATCAGAAGCACGCTCAAGATAAAAGGTTTTACTGTGCTTTCATAGAGAAAATGTTGACAGAACATGATATAAAGCCTCACCATGTGCATCCTGCAACTAAAGAAAAATACAGCCCACCAGCTCACACTTTTGCCCATATGCTGGTTTCTACAAATTAGGTTTTTCTGTGGTAGGCAGTACATCTCCATCTATTGTTTTTCACTAGTAATTAATACTGTGGGGAGCAAGAAAACGACCAGCTCCTCATCAAAAGGCTCTTGCAAGTTGTCCCAATGAAATCAATTTAATGACAGTGTTTTGTGGAGGAACTTCTGTTTTATTTCCCCTGGCTTTTACCTAATGCAATAGAAATTTGTGTCTGAGCCTTTATTCCTTGTATTAGGTAGAAGACAAAAAGCATAGCAAATTGATGAGACAATTTTTTCTTATTTGACTGGAAGGGTCCATTCCTAAAACACTGTTGGCAGGCTATGCATATCAGGCCCATGTGGTTTGTTTTAATTCAGGTAAAAATATTAAGTAAGGTTTCAGTTTACTGTCAAATCTTCTTTATTAATCACAGACTATTGTAATGGCATTACAGACAATAATAATTCACTGAGGTTCTTTGACCCCACAGGCATTGAAATAATGAGTCTGAATGAGAGTGTAAGTTTACTGATGCAAGGGTTATCCTGACAATTTTATTTTTCTGAATGCACATGAGCCCAAAGTCAAACAAAGAAAACCTTATTTTTGGGTGCCTGATTGTGATATTCTAGCATGAAATCTGGCAACTCAGTGCAAAATAGAGAAGATGAAATGTAGAAAGGGAATAATTTCAAGCTAAGGGAATATAGGTTACAGGGAAAAAAAGGTTGCTTAAGTTGAGAGGGTATCCTTCCCTAAAAGAAAATATCCTCTTAGAAACTCTTTGAAGTTAGTTGAATCTCTGGTCAGATCCCTTGGGAAAAAATGGCAAGTTTATGTTGTTTGTTGTGAATTACTAACGCAAGTTAAGACCAGTGCTGCTGTCAGAATAATCTGTGATTACACAATGTTCCAGAAAAGACTTTTTGCCCAGCAAAAAAGGCCTTGCCAAAGTTAGGAGAGCATGAGTTTTCTGTGAAGTTTCTTCTGCCTCAGGAATTTCTATCCCTCGATAAATAAATAATCCTGAATATTTTTTTAACAAACTTCAGCTAATATGTTTGGGTTTTTTCACTTAAGGCTAGGTAAATTTTTGTAAATCAAGTCACTGCAGCACTCTAGAGTGAATAGATAAGCTCAGGGATAAGAAAAGTGCTTTCTCAGGCTAGCAAATCCCATTAAAAGGATCAGCATGATTTTTTAAAAAAACTAGTTCAAAGTGGTTATCTAAACTGGGAGAGTGAGTATATGTGCACACATTCATATATACATCAGAGTAGAAGGGAGGATTGTCAGAGGGGTTTTTGAATCTTACCAATATTTTTATTCTTTACCAAAAAAAGTTTATCAAGCTCTTTAAGTAACTTAAATATGCTTTAGTTCACCTTCTCCTCCTACACATCCACCCCACCCTTCAGAGAGTTACTGCTGCCAATTCCATATGGTGATTCCCTTTTGCTGGAATTGGGACAGAGTATATCCGATGAACTTCCCAAAAACAATGTCTAGACATAATGACAAATTATTATGAAAGCAGCAGAAAATATATTTTGTTAACTGACTGTCATCAGTGAGCTAGTAAAAGTGGTTTTTGTTCTCGAGGCCCATCCATCAACAATAACGGAAATGTTTACTTTCAGAAATTGCTGCTACATTTCCAAATGTGACTTTCCATCTGTAGTGTCCCTTGGAAGCTTGTTACTTTCTAAATTCACTTAAGAGTTCCTATACCTGTCATTGAATTAAAAGATTAGCTACCTGTCTATGTCTTCTGGGAGATCTTTCAGACTGTTGCTGCTAATATCCAACCACTGCAAATTAGACATCCGGAGGACACAAATTGGAATAGAATGGAACTTGTTTGCTGATACATCCACAAATGTGAGTTGTTTCAGGTTACTTAGCTAGAAAGAAGTGGTGGTTTATTTTAGTTACTTTTTGCAAATACAAGAAGACATTTCATTCATCAACCATTTTTATTCCCCTAAAAGCACTAAGAAAGATAAGAATTCATTATTGTTTTACTCAACCATTTTGCCAGCCTTGTCTCTTAGTCATCATTTTATTAAAAAAGTAATTCAGAAATACCTACCTCCCAAATTGTTCATCACCTTTCTAACAGCATCAGGGGATTGAATGAAATTTTTATTCTTTAAAACCCTACAGGTTTAGATGACAAGTCTGGAACCAGAAAATTACTTGGTTCTGTGGTAACAAAAGACAATTTTTATAACTAATAGATACCAGGTTACCATTCTCAAAATCAGAGATTCGATAACCCCTATAAAAATTACAAAGATTCCCTTCACTATAACTTTACGGTGCATTGAGAGTGTAATACTAGGACATAATTAGAAAATGAAACTATCAATTTAAGCCAACAGATAATTTGGTCCAATATTTTTCAAAGATCTTTTAAAACACATCTTCCATACTGCAAACTAAATATATAATAAAGTACAGTAGATATTTTTATTGGATTATTTTTCAAAGGAATTCATTTTAAGTAATAAATACTAAATGCAATGAAGATTAAGTATAAATGTAAAATATACCTGTTACAGACATTAATGAGTTGAATAGAGCTCTCTGTGTAGTGAATCAATTATGCACTCCACCAATGTTCATAAAAGCATGCAAGCTAGCTAAAGTGAATGTCAAAGGAGTATAAATATTAACCAAAAAACTATTTTAGAATTGAAATTGTATTTCTGAGATTCTAATCATCACTCACCATCACAACCAAACTCTACAGACCATGATACAGAAAAAAAAGTAGCAAATAACTTTTCTTGGCCTTTGTCTGAAGGTACCTTAGAATATAGAAAAAAAACTCAAACCAAACACATTTTCCACTTCCAAGGAGAGGAGAAGACACGCAAAGGATAAAACATGAAAAAATTATAAAGCAATAAAATACATTCTGAATCCTTGACAATTATTTTTGAATTATTAAGAATTAACACCTGGGGGGAGGTAATGTTATCTATGCAAGCTCCTTTTTATTGTAATACTGCCAGACTTTCATCTTAATTTGACCCTTGTTATTTAAAATCCTCACACTCACAACATGGTACTGTGACAGAGCTAGTTTCTTTAGAGACTTTTTGATGGTGGCTTTTTGTGTGTTGTTTTTGTTTCTGTGCTTGGTTTGGGGGGTTTTTTGGGGGGGGGGTTGTTTTTTTGTTGCTGTTTTTGTTTTTGTGGGATGTAGGTTTCTTGTTTGGTTTGGGGTTTTCTGGGTTTTATTTGCTGGCTGTTTCTCTTTTTTTAGTTATAACCTCATAAGCTGCAAAATCTTGTCATCTTGAGAAATATTTTCAAGGAGATTTACTGAAGCTATCCTATTACAAATGACTACACAATGAAGTCTATCTTTCAAAAATAGTTTCAGGGTTCCTGAAGTCAAAGGTATAATTTCAAAATCTCCCCCCCACTGTCTTAAAACAGTCCTGGTGAGTCATCGCCACGGATATGTCTCACTACCGATTCAGAGCAGGCAAACACATTTTATTGTGACACTTTCTACTTTCCAAATATTTTGTCATTTTGGGGACTGACTACAAGCAATGAACACTCAGTCATATACTGTAAATTTTCCAGATGCTGAATCTTGTTTCCAAAAAAACAGAATCTCTCTTTGAACAAGGAAAGCACAGCGACTCTTCTAGGTCGTAGCAACAAGACAGTATAGAAAATGACTGGCACCAATCTTTATACTGCAATAACTTTGTGGTTTCAAATCATCATCACGATTTCAAATCCCAAGCAAGTATTTAAAGTTTCTCGAAACTCAGAATATCTTGCTAAAACTGCTGATACATGTATTTCAACAAACTCGCCTCTGAAAAATTTTGCAGGTACAGAATTCATATACTATCCCACAGGTTTAAATGCCACCCAAAATCTCTCAAACCATCCCCAAAGAAGAAAAGCCATAACCTCTAAACAGAGAGTAGCAGATATCCGTAAAAATATACTTTCTTTACTGCTCACTCAAGTTCTTAAACCGTTTGCTTTTACATGCAGTTACCTGTCACACTGAAACAACTTGGTAACATTAAGATTAGACAGCAAATTTATATTTCTTCAACTAGTCTTCCCTGAAAGTGCTTTATTGTAGTAAATATTACAACCAATCTTAATATAGCAGTATTACCTTATTAAGAAATATAGCTATTTCTTCCATTTTTCAAATAGCATGGTCTACCGATTGGTTTAATACTTTAATACTTGGTTAGATTAAAATACACATTTTCAGGAGTTTGTATTCCTGTAAAAATGTGCAAACAGAACAACACCATCTACTCAATACAAACTTTGGTTCAGCATGCCTCAGAACATTTGGAGCCATGATTATATTGTGTATGTTGCAAGCCTTCAGTACTTGCACTTTTAGGGTAATACTTAACAAAGCTGTCCATTTTCTAGAGTATCTTGAAATCTAATGGAATTTTTAATTTAATATCTTCGTGACATGTTACCAGCAAATGCCTGTGATAGATGATGCATGAGAAATTATGGCAGCTGTGTATTATACTTTCTAAAGAAAACATTCTGTATTTTATTTCTTCTTAAAGGACTGATGGATTTTTGCACCTTTTACAACATTTGATTTTCAAACAGGCATGGCTCCCATATCATTTTTAAAATATCATTCATTTTTGTTTGATGTTGATTTTTACTATTTACCTTTGTGATGCAACTTTGAATCAATCAATATATAGACTTTATTCAGGTCCCATTAAAAAAGAAAGAATAGCCATATTTAATAGTCTATCTACCTGGACAGAGTTATTGTGGTACTTATGTTTAATCATTCTTGTAATTTTTCTTTGACAAACTGCATCATTTAGCTTATTTTCATAATTTTGTTCATAGAATTAATCCAGAAAACATTGTAGAGGTCCACTGCTTCTTTTTCTCTCTGGTAGTTAAACCTTCAATTGAAAGAAAAGGACAACATGTCCCAGAATTAATTATTATTTGATTAATGGGTATGATTTTATTTTTCTTCTGCTTTTTTGCTGTGAAAGGCATTTGCACATAAAGTTACATGCTTATTTACCAGGAATTGCCTACTACATAGCATCAACACATTAAAAGCTGTAACATTGCATTAAAATACCATGTTTTTCAGTGACACGTAAATAACAGAAACTGCAGTCTGTCAAAGTCAATACATTATAAGACCTGAAAAGGATTAACCTAGAAATGTCTGTCCATGCATCACAAATGCACTTTTGCCCAGAAGTTTCAGAAGTTCAGTAAAAAACAATTTGTACCACTTCAGTAGTATAGTCTGTCATATATATATTTTTCCCATAGATAGACACTCATTATTAACCTGCTAAACACAGCAGGATATATGAAAAAGAAACATCCTAGGAGTAAACTGCATAGTTGTCCACTTAGATATTGTGACTTCAAACCAAGTGCCTATCTTTTCTTTCATTGAGCTGTCAGTGTAACCTCTTCTATAATCATGGATAAAAGCAGCCATTACAGAAACTTAATACAAGAATCTTTAGAGGCAGAAGATATCTTTTAAGAAGGTATAGTTGTATATTTATAGCCCAGTTTACCATCAGACTGCTAAACATTGCTGGATTCTTAAACTTGATAAAGCAAAGGCATTCAACAGTCAATCCAACAGCTTAGAAACAGAGTACTAATTTCATGTGTTGTGTGACTAAACCCTCTGAAGCACAAAAATACATTAGATCAAACAGCACTTCATTTGGTTGTATCTTATGCAATACCTCAAAGAGCACAGTTGTCTGTCTAAAGTTGTCTGTCTCTCTTAAGGTGTCTGTTAAAAGAGAAGGACTCTGCCATGAGATGAGATAAGCACAGAATGGAGTGAGAGGATGGACAATAACTCCAGGCCTGATGAAGGGGAGATCTGGGTAGTATATCCTGGACAGCATATCCAGAAAAAAATTCACACCAGTAAACTGTGTAAAGAAGCAACTGCTCATGTGCTTATCACCAGTCAAGTAAAGCTCACCCCAAGCTATGGTATGGATACCATCCATAACCACCAAAGCCCCTCTGAAGAAGCTCTGTGGATACCTGGAACCTGGACAGTAAATTAAGCCAAAACATCAGGAGCTTGAGATAAGATAAAGATGGTGCTGTTATCCGAGTGTTATCTCATGGGGGAGGTTAACAAGTCATGGGGAGAAGAATCTATCACTGATAGTGACCACAAAGAATGCAGAATTTATGGGCCTCAAGGAAAGCAACTAAGCAACTGTGCTGAAATAATCTCCATCTGGGTAAAAGATAATTCCTGCAGGGGAAGATCACAAACACCAAATCACAGTCCACCAACCCAAGAAACCCACCAACACGAAAGAAGAGAAAAACTAAAGATATGGAGTTACTATCATTAGAAGTGAGGTAATTATATGACCAATAGAATAAGAACAGTGTAGCCAATGAGCATTAATTCCTTTGTTTGCTAAAAGATATAAATAGTGAGGAGTTTTGAAAGACCTTAGGAACCCCACCACCAAGAAGCCCAGGGTGATTAAGGACCAACAGAACACTGCTGGATTCATGGGTGGCAAATATCTTCTACTTTATATCTCTGTCTCCCCTCTGTCTTTTCTATTTCTTTCTTTCTACTTCATATTGATGGTTAAATAAAATCTGTGTTGTTGACTTCAGCATATGGTGTAGTTTGCACCTTAATTAGTGCAGAGGCATTTCTCACTGATTGGATCATAACATCTTGGTAAGATATACCCAAGAAATTTAAGTGAAAGACAGCATTCACTGTGATGGCATAATTCTGATTTTGCAATGCTAAAATCCTAAGACTTTTGTAGAGTTAATCCACCAACAGACACTGTTATTCTTATGCCAAACCGTTTACTTGGAAGTTTAACATTGTCCCCTTTCACTGTTCATCATTTCATCATCCAAATAACAAAAGTTTAGTGTCTAATAGAGTAAATATAGCTATGATAATCTTAGCATTAGAAGATCATAGAAAGTGACATCACTTATTATTAAAATAGGTTTTTGTATGACAAGTCTTAACAACAGCTCTACAAAAAATGAGGAAATCAGTGTTATTCAATATTCAATATTAAAATTTATCCAAATATATGCAATACATGCAACATATGTAATGTTCACAAAAGTATCAGGTATTGATTAATCACAGACGATTGAAGAATCACAGAGCAATAAGGGCACAACTATTGTCATACAGGTAAAATCCCTAAGAATGTGGATTGTGTGTTTAAGTCTAAGTATAGGAGTTGTTCCAAGCCAACAGAAGAGTCACATGTATGAAATTAGGCATCCAATTAATGATTTCCTGGGCTAAAGCCAAAACAAGTCTTCTGTCTCAAAAAATAAATTTATGTTGATTACTTACATTAAATTTTCATAGCTTTGATGTTGCAGCTACACACAGTCTGCATACATTATTGAGCTTTGTCATCATAACATCATCTCATATTCAAATTTCTAAAACTTATAAATTAAGGAAGAAGGGAGAACTAGGCTCTTCCAAAAGTCAATTAAAGATTTTTTATCAACTTAAATAGGTCCAGTAGCTCACTTTGGGAGTGTACTTTTCATAAATTTCAATTAAAACCATTAGAAGAGGAAGAACAGCAATGTCAGTAGCATATAGACATTAACTGACCTATCCAGTGTATTTGGAGAGAAAATGTCTTTGAACCTATCAAAAGACGTATTCTGTTCTGTCACCAAGGGATGATCAATATTGTTGGTGAAATTAAGAGCATGAGACTGTGAATTCTTACAATTCTTAGGGTATCAATGCTATTTTGCAATACTCCGCCCAGCCTGTGACCAGGTAACCTTAGGGCATCCATTGAATTATGTTGTTCTTATTAGGTGTCTGATAAATATAAAAATGAATACTTATCTATGTACATACTTTAGAGATGCATTTTAGAGGTAGAATTCTCCTAATGTGAAATTTACAAAGATGTGTCACAGGTTCTGGAGAGCAGCCGTCTAGTAATACCACTCAGGCATATAACCTTTGGTAGGGATGATAACATAGCAAGCCTAGAAACATCATCTGCTTTTTACTAGAAAATCTAGATATGATCTTTTCCTTGGGTTTTTTGGTTGGTTGATTGATTGTGGTTTTTTCCATTATACATTAATGAATCATTTGCTGAAGTGGTGTTAAAAAAAACACCTGTCTGCATAGAGTATATCCAACCAGGTCTTCAGTGTAACCAAGAGGCTCTTGTATTTCACGGAAGCTGCTAGGTCTGAATTATATCAAGAGCTCTTTCATTGGCTCAGAGTACCTCAGGAAGTTATAGGCATGAATGCAGCTGAAGGCTTGTTCCATAAGCTCCTTGGATTGGTAAATATTGTCCTGTGTCTCTTAAACAACAAGGAAAAAATGGCTAACAAAATCAGTCATCTAGCCTGTCCCAGTATAGCTGTTCAGAAGATAAATTGTGTAGAATCAGGTTTCATGGTACTGAAACAGTATAAGCTCAGATACACTTTACACTTTTATTTCTATGCCCTATATCAATATAAGTGGCTTACAAACAGATGTTTTACTACTCAATTCCCTTCAGATTGCGTCCAAGCTACTTATCTTTGTTTAGCTACATATTGCTGCTGGAGGCATATATAGCCCCAGTAATTTTTTAATAATAAAACAAAAAACTTTGACGTATTTGTGTATATCATATGCAATATCAGATAATATCTTCTGCAACCATGACATTTTACAAATATCTATATAATGCTTTGAGCATACAAAAACATGACTATAACAAAAGAAAGTATGACTGCTGAGCAAATACATAGGAGTAACATTTATTATTAACAACATGCATCTGGAGCTGTCAAGATTTTCACAACTGCAAATAAAACCTAATACCAAGAAGTACAAGCTAATGCAAGAACATTTCTTAGACTGACTGAAACCCGGGAAAAGATGAAAAAATGAAAAAAGTAACTTTGTGAAAGTTTTGTGCTTACTATGCATTAGTGGTCAAAAAAGCAAATAAATAGTTGGATATATATGTAATTTGATATAAAATAATTAATCCCAAATTACTTTCCACTAAGTAAAACAATACTATACACAAATTCCCAATTTTTTTCTAGGTAAATTATAGCAATATATGGGATTTGGAGATGAACAATAGATAATAACAGAATGGAAATAGTTTGTTATTTTCTTTAAATTTTTTTCAGTAGTTCTGAAAGACCTAAATCTAGATTAGGAAAAACTGTAAAGGTTAGAACAATTGAGTGAGATATTGGTAATTCATGACGTATTTTTCCTTTACAATGTTCCTCACAAGTGCAGCATAACCAAAAATATTGCACCTCTTGATAAAATGAAACCTCTACACAATTAGATTCTAGAATTTGCAACATGTTTTTGATAACTTTGCAGAATTCTGATGAAACTGACATTTACTCAAACAATGAAAACCTCTATTTCTATGTCACAGACCAAAGAACCACAGTTCAAATTTTTTCAACCTCAGAATATAGCACCAACACCTTGCCAGTGTTCTTGTAGAATAATACTGCTTATTGACATTTCAAATGTCAAAACATCTAAAAGTTTAATTTTTTTGTAAAGCAGATCTGCAATTTAGGGTTTATTACTATACCGATATCGTCATTACCAGAGCGCAAAAAAACACAAATAAATCTCTGTGATGCAATGCTCTAAAAAAGACATGGTAGGAGTGCTCAAATGTGCTGTTCCAATACCATTAATAGTCACTACAAGCAAATGGGAAAAAGTGAAAAGAAACACAGTGGCAAGAAGTCACTTACCAAGGTGAAAAAGCACATCAGAGAAAGTATGACACAGATTTCCTGATTTCTAGCCTTGAGCTGCTGAGGACCACTCCAGGTATGAAATATAACAAGTATATCAAGACCTTGACTACAGCAATGAAACTGAGATTTAAGACAACCTATATTTTTAGAACCTCCTCACTTTTTCCCTTTTTTTGAAAATGTAGTCCAACATTCTACAATTCTGAAGCATCGCATTAGGTTATCTAATCTTGATGACTTTTTTGTTGCCTCTAAACACTACTTCACACAGCACTTTATATCTGAGAATTAAATGTATTTCAGCTATATTAAAGACAGTCTGAAGTAGCCTGGCCTCTCCTTAAACCACCTCTCTATAAAGTGGCATGTTCGTGGGGGTGCTTTTACCAGCTAGCAGTCCCCAGGCCAATTTATAGCAGTTTGTGGGTCCTCCAAATCTGCTGGCTGGAAGCTTGGATGAGGCTTGGAAATGAAGAAGCAGGTCCTGGCTTGGGTAGGTAAGGTGTTTATTTCTGTGGCTCCACGTGCAGGAGAGCACTTGCCAAAGCATGTGCTCAGGAGCCAGAGCTGGAAGCCAGAACAGGCCAGGACATGTGCTCGGCCTTTCTGTCCCCCTTTCCCAGGTCGCAGCCTGGGAGGGGAACACTCTGGGACAATTGGAGAAGGGAAGGGGTGTGGTTACATCGGGGGGAAACTAGGTGTATTAAGGGGTAGGAATGGGAGGGTGAAAGGAACATACCATTACAAACAAATAACAAAATACCAATACAAATTCAAAAACCTAAAACATGCACTGCCACACCTCTCTTCACTGAAAGGAGTGTGTTCAAAGAGAAACCATAAGGGCAGAAAAGAACAGCAAATCTTGAAATGGTGACGCCCACATGTGATCCAGACACTAGCAGCTGCTCTGCTATCACTGTCACACCCTTCAGACATGGCAGCCAGCATATGACATGACTGAAGCTAGGAGTCAGCAGCAGCTATCCCCCAGTAGCAGTGTGTGGTGCATACACCCCCCAGTCATGTAGCCAAATAATCATGTCATGTAACCAGACATAGTCAGGGGAAATCCTTTCACCCAATCATACACATTCTTCACACAAACCCTGCACACAGCCAAGCACTGGTCACATATACCCAACATCCACACTGTATGTGTAACTGGTACATGGAATCTCAAGTTTTGAGCCACAGAAATTTGGCAGACCAAGATTAACAGTATCACTTCAGATTAGTCCAGAAAAAAACAGTTTGATGTGGCCACAGTAATGCAGGTGATGGGGAATCTAATAAAACTCATGTCAATTAAAAATAGATAGGAAGGAAAAAAAAGAAAAGGTTGATTTTGCAAAGTAAAAGATAAGAGAAGTCTGGAAATCTCATTTTTACAAATGACATTTCCGTGACCTCTATAATATTTTTTTTTATTATTCCTAAAATTACACGTCTCCTTTTAAACTTCATCAGTAGGAAACAGCTCTGTGACAAGTCAAAATAGTGAATTAGATGAATAGTGTAAACAGCAAGTGAAGAACTGTCTCCATTTTTTGTATTTGTTCTGAGCTTTCCAGCCATTCATTTCTTAACCTGAGCTTATACTGCTTTATATTGCAGTTTAGAATGACAGAAGTCCAGGCTTGTGAGTTGGCATCTCTTAAATAAATAAAGCAGGAACTACTGAGACATATCCTTCTTTGAATTCCCTCACAAATTTGACATCTTTTCCACTTCACATTAAGTATAATTCTATGCTCTTTTGTCTAGGACAACTAAGGCAGAGATCTTACCTGAGTTCTATTTGAGATAAAAAAATCCTGGGATGACGTCTACTTTCAACTTATCAGAGTATCTCTGTCTTTATACCTTTCCCACTGATCAATGATGATGAATAAAAATGACAGCCTTACCAAGTGTTTTTTACATCTGTGAAGATTTGATCAATCACGTAACTACCTGTAATTAGTTAATAACTGATAGAAGTAGATTCAGTAATAAATTAAACACATTAATTTCAAATATATTCTCCATTCTTCTTAACGAACAAATAATCTCTCTCGTTATCTGAGCTTTATGGAAAAATAAATAGCATGCTTTTCTCTCCCTTCCCTCTGCTTGAATCTCATCAATCCATGTATGTTGGCACTAGAGTCATTTTTTTGCAAGACAAAACATGCAAGTCTGATAGTGATATGTATTTGTTCTGCTCTCTGCTTCTATTCAGTAGCTATATAAAATCTGCCTCAGATTATCTCACAGATGAATGGAGGATATATTATTAGAATTTTGAAAGCCTATTTTCCTTTCAAAGAGATTTGGAACTGTTTTGAGAGAAAGCAGAGCTGGAACAGTACCAACTACTCTTTCCTACCACTAAATTATTTCACAGTTATATTCATGCTTTTTGTAATAATGTAGCCATGTTTTAATGTTCACATTATGCCCCTTTGGTCATTGTTAAGTCTTCCCTTATGCTGTAAAACTACTTGTCTGTCATTCCCTATTAGAAAAACATTTGAGACTGTGAAAGGTGATATTACTTTTACTGAACTAATGTGAAAGGTAAAGGAAAGGTCACTGGCACCACAACATGGAGGTAAGGTGGGTCAGATCTCCAGTGAAGTGGACTGTTATTATTAGCTGCTGACTTACTCTGATAGTGAAGTGGTTTTAAAATGATGCTATATTAATTAGAAGGCTTTGGAAGCACAGTGTCAAGAGTGGGATCAACTAACACATTTTCCCATGCCTAACTGCATAATCCTATTTCCTAACATAGATCTGTGTCCTTCTTTAGCCCCTCAACTATTAAAACATTGATGAGAATGCCTGCAGCAGTAAGGCCTCTGAGAATCTTTTCTGACACCTAACACCTTTGCACCTGCTTTTTTAGGTTTCACACCCCTCCTGCTAATGTTTGATATTGCACCTTACACCAGTTCCATAACACAGCTGTTGTTTTGCATGGATTGACACTTTGACCAACTGCATTGGAAAGCAACTCATCATGAGCTTTCAGCAAATTCAAAGAGAATATAAGCCTTGAGCAAAGAAGGACAAGATAAAATCCTTTATAATGGAGATGCAACCCAGCCAAACAAAAGGAAAACCACTTCCAAGACTGAATAATGTATGTACAAAAATGTTGGCCCAATTACAGTCAGTTGGCCTCTTCTAGTGATTTAAAAGAAAAATTTATCAGAGGTTGGCTTCCCAGTACCAACTTAATCCTTTATTACAGCAGTCCTCTCTGCTTTGTGGTCCTGAAAAACCCCACAAATAAAATGCCATTTTTGACAAATCTTATACATGACTCCTTCTCAACTTACAGTTCCATTTCTAACAAATATGATACATGGTTCCTTTGCAACCTATGAAAAATCTTACAGAAGTAAAGATTTAACAGATTCTTTATAGTCCCAATTTAATAAGACAGGAGGAAGGACCCACAGGTGAGTTCTTCCAGTGCCTTATTGGATAGTGAAACCTCTGGGAAGTTAATGTCCTGTACATTTGATTGCATTTTTTATTTATAATTGTCACAAACATTAAATTAAAAAAATAATAATAACAATGAAACAAGACAAGTTTGGAAACATATTGATTTGAAGAATAACGTGCTGGTGAAACAACCTAATATTTTACATTTCTATATAGATGGCTGGTGTCCCACCTACCAGGTAATGGCTTTGAGACATATCAGTAACTGATCACAAAGACAAGAAGTTACACAAAAATGCCCAGTGGGGACTTATTTGAAGAGTACACACACACATAGAGCTTGTGCCTCTATTCTTCCCACTAAATGTGTGGCACTGATGAAGAGGACTGGACAGACAAACAGGAAATGGGGAAAAGAGACTGAAAATTCTCCAGCTGTTGAACCTCAGTTTTAAAATATTGGTTGGAATCATGTTAATGTACAAAAATTTATTTATGTCTGTTATGTTTGAAAAACATAGGTGACTAATTTTAGTGCCTAATAAATCCCTGATCACGTCAGGGGGTTTTTAGGGTCACACCTGTTAGCATTATTAAACAATTTAAGAGACAACTATTTATATTTTTCAGGTAAGCAAAGCAGATAAACAGCACCAATTATAACTCCTGTGACCATAGAAAGACTCTCCAGAGGTGATGCATTCCTGGACCTGTAGATCATCAATGCAAGTGAGCTAATTGGTGACATAAAGATTACAAGCAGCCTGTGTTGCAGTTATTATACACTGATGGAATTCACAGTCCTGAGGGATATGAGTCAGTTGAAGAGTAAAGTCAGGACCCTGAGCTTTAAGAAAACAAATTTCCAGCTCGTGAAGGGCATAGTCTATAGCAATCCCTTGGGAAACTTATGTCAGGGACAAGGGTGAAAAACAGAACTGGCAGATATATAAGGATGCCTTCCATAGTGCACAAGATCTTTCTATCCCCGGGTGTAAATGGTCAGGCAAGGATGACAAGAGACTGGAATGAATAAGCAGGAAACTGCTGGTCAAACTAAAGGGAAAGAAGCAAATACACAGCGGAAGCAAGGACAGGTAACCTGAGAAGACTATAGGAACACAGTTCATTTGTACAG
The DNA here is from genome assembly GCA_024734555.1 of Trochalopteron elliotii. Lineage (NCBI taxonomy): Eukaryota > Metazoa > Chordata > Aves > Passeriformes > Leiothrichidae > Trochalopteron > Trochalopteron elliotii. The sequence continues at coordinate 236,370 of JANPWX010019700.1, read as the reverse complement.
GGATGAGGTGAGGAAGGCCAGGGTGAAGCTATAAGTGGATCTCTGCATCCCTGTGGACTACCATGGGGTACAGGGGCACAGTTGCCTCCTCATGGTCTGCACCAGGGGCTGCAGCAGAACCTCAGCTCTGGCACCTGGAGCATCTCCTCCCCTTCCTTCTGCACTGACTTCAATGTCTTCAGAGTTGCTCCTCTCACATGTTCTCACCCCACTCTTCTCTGGTTGCAACTATATCTGCACAAAAACTTTTATTTCATTCTTAAATATAACTGCAGCATTGTCACCATTTCTGACCAGCCCAGCCTTGGCACTGTCTCTCCCAGACTTGGAGGAAGCTTCTGATAGAAGCCACCCTTGTAGCACCCACACTACCAAAACCTGGCCACGCAACCCCAATACAGTATGCTAAGGTACACGGAAGACTGGCAGTTGATTCAGGACAGCCAGCAGACCTTCACCAAGGAAATGTTCTGCCTGCTCAGCCTAGTGGCCTTCTACAGTGGAATGGCTCCATTAACAGATAAAGAAAGAGATACACAAGTCATCTGCATGGATTTCTGTAAAGCCCTTGACATGGTTCCCCACAACATACTTCTCTCTGAGGCGAAGAGGCAGGGATTTGATGGCTGGAGTGGTCAGATGGTGTCAACCCTGGCATACTGGTCAATGTCTCAATATCTGGATGGAAGCTGGTGAGAAGTGGTGTGACCCAGGGTTCTGCATTGGAACAGTGCTATTCAATTTCTTCATCAATAATGTAAGCAGTGAGATCAAATGGACCCTCAACAAATTTGCAGATGACACAGAATGGTGCAGTTGACCTGTTTGAGTGATGTGACCTGATGTGATGTGATGTGATGTGATGTGATGTGATGTGATGTGATGTGATGTGATGTGATGTGATGTCATTCAGAGGGATGCAATCTCATCCAGAGGGACTTAGACTAACTCATTAACTGGGTCCACATGATTTAATAAGATCAAGTGCAAGGTGCTGCACCTGGGTCAGGACAACCCCAGTATCAGGACAGGCTGGGAGATGAACAGATGGGGAGCAGCCCTGGGGAGAAGGTCTTGGGGTGTTGGTGGGTGAGAGGCTGGACATGACCCAGCCATGGGCACTCACGGCCCAGAAAGCCAAATGTGTCCTGGGCTGCATCCAAAGCAGCGTGGGCAGCAGGGGAGGGAGGGGATTCTGCCCCTCTGCTCTGCTCTGGTGAGACCCCAGCTGGAACACTGCACCCAGCTCTCTCACAGGAAGGACATGGAACTCTGGGAGTGAGTTCAGAAGAAAATAACCGAAATTATTAGAGTAATGGAAAAACTGCTCTGTGAGGACAAGCTGAGAGAGCTGGGGCTGTTGAACCTGGAAGAGAGAAGGTTTCAGAGGAGACCTCACTGTGACCTTTCAGTTCTTAAAGTGGGCTTCCAATAAAGGTGGAGACAGTTTTAGTAGGAACTATTCTGATAGGACAAGCAGTAAACTTTTTAAACTGAAAGAGTTAAGAATTAGATGATATAAGGAAGGCATTTTTAATAATGAGGGTGGCGAAGCACAAGTACAGGTTCCCCAGAGAGGTGGAAGATATCCTATTCCCTAGATATCCTAAATCAGATTGGATAGGGCCTTGAGAAACTTTTTCTAGTTAATGTTCCTGCCCATGGCAGTGGGATTGCACTAGATGATGTCTACAGATTGTTTCCAACCCAAACTGTTCTACGGTTCTATGATTTTGAAAGGTCTTCATGTCTGTGCTTGCTTATGTTAGGACTTAGCTGAAAATGTGCATCAGAAATACAAAACAAGATTTAATTTGATCTTTTGAAAACACAGTGTGTTAAAGCAGCCATGAAGCTGTTTTTAATTTCTCTGAATTTCAAAGATCAGTTTATACAGGATTGACACGAAAATGTAGGCATTCATAGGTACATACTCTGCTTGACAAATTATTCATGTGCTTTAACAGTCTCTAATTCCTTCACTTTGCAGTACCCAGATGATACAGAAAAAAATCTGATCACTTTCTAGGACTGGTCAGATATAGTATTGAACACTGTTCGAGGCAGAATAACTTTGAAAAAAGAATTCTAAATTTGTTTTCTGTATCAGAACATCTACTTCAAGCATTTCTGTCTTGTTCCTGGTACTGTGGAATGACTTGCCTGTCATGTGACTGGCAGCATGTACCATACCAGATGGTATGGATGGAGGAAATTACAACAACTTCATATTCCCTCTCTTCTCATTGAAGTTCCTTTGGGTCACTGTCCTGGTTTAGGGCAAATTTGGGAGGAAATCTCCAAAAAGGGTCCCTCTGGGAAGCAAACCCAAATGGCCCCCTTCCCCAGTTGGTCCAGGAAAAAATTTCCTTAGACAAAAGTGGAAAAAATTATTTGTTTAAAAAACAAAGTACCCACAAGCATAAAGAATGACCAATGTGAAACAACAAAACCTCTCACTGCTCTGAAGAGACATGACAAAATTGAGAAAAGTCCTTGCCGTGCATGTAGATCAGCTCACTCAGTCTCTTATCAGTCCCTCCAGCACTGGAAAAAAATGCTAGGTCCAGGCCCCAGTGGGCCACAGGCGTGAGATCCCAGTGTCTCTCCGGGTTTTTCAATCCAGGACAGGTCTAAACAGCCCCAAGAAAAAAGAAAAAAACAGTCCAGGGAGCTTCTCTGCCTCAGCTAGCTAAAAACTAACTAAAAGCAAAGGAGATCTCTGTCCCTCTGTCCATGCTACAGACGACATAGGAGTAGAATGCAGAGGAGTGAGTGCAGTTTCTGAGAACAAACTTCCCCCTTTGCTCTGGGAACCAGTCCTAAAGGTACAGGACAGAATATCCAACATAAACAGAATAGAGGAGTGGGGATGCAAGCATCATAAAGTCACCCTAGAACAGTCACATAGATATTGTTGGCTGCAGCAACATTATTGGCTGGAAAAAAAATCCACAACAAAGCTGTCTCTTTGAAATATCATGCACAGGAAACTCTAATAGTGTGATTCGGTAAATAACTGTAAAAAGTAATATTGCTGAAGAAAGCACACAGGAAAATAAGGTCAGAACAGTTTTTCTACTGCTATCAGAAAATATATTATTTATAATACAGGGTTTTTTCCTGAAAGAAGAAATTCATTGCATAGCCTGTATGATGATGATTGTGAGAGGAACTCTGTCTAACAGTTAAAATACAAATACCAGCATCATACTAATCCTTAAATTCATACACAGAATATACAAGAAATTTGGAAATAAATCCATCCATCTCCTTCTCCCTGTAACTACTAATATGTAATATTAGTAATTTATCCAGTATAATCACACTACAGTACTAATATATATGCAGTCTAATCACACTACTGTAAGAAGGGCACTAGGTGAGGTACAGGGCATGCCTCTCCTGAGCATCCTAGCTAGAAGAACCACCTAAGAATCTTATGAGATATGTGTCATATTAGGGAGGATTGGGCCATAAGCCTCATTGTGTACCTTCCTTTTGGAAGGTACTTGGCTACTGAGGTCTATAAATATCTGTTACAAGCTGTAATGTCATGAGGGTTGACTTTTCTTTTATGTGTATTTATATTTTATTTCAATTTATATTTTCACTCGTGTCCAGAAGAAGACATTATTAATTTGCAAGTGTGACTAATATGGATTTGAACTCCACTGCAGATCCATAAACTTTCTTTGCCATATTTTACTAATGAAATATTGATCTTAACTGCAACTTTTTAATATCTAAACATGTTAGATATCCAACAATAGAATAAATTTTTAAAAATTGAAAACTAGACATTGAAACAGTTAGCACTTCCTTGGAAATAATATGGAATGGTATGAAGTCCTAAGCCTTGAAAAAGTAAAAGATGAGAGCACGGATCCTCAATTTTTTTTCATGTAGCATCAGATTACTTTATTTTAAGATTTAGTGAAATGACTCACAGAGTGTTGAAAGTGGCCTTTACAAACAAAGAAAGAGCTTTCTTCTAGAAATGACCAGACATGTAAGCAATGTGCCTTCCTCCTGATGCTATGGCACAAGGCACACTCCACAAGGAACTGTTCCAAAGTACACCCAAACAGAAACACTATCTGAAAAAGTCCAGGCACTTGGACATACATGTTCCCAATAGGCTAATACAACTACTCCATGAGGTGCATTTGGACAAGAACAATGCTATGGTTTTGGATGGAGTGTCTCTCTGGCCATAACTCTATGGTAAAAAAAAAATAACCTGAGGCAAAATTACTTTAATAATTTCTACTGGGCTGCAGTTGGCCTTTATTACTTTGACTTGACTAAGTTTACATGGAAGAATACTGATGCTGGTGTCACTTTAATCTTCCCAGAAGAAACTTTTAAGGATTTGAAAGTCAAATAAAAATTTAACTTCCTAAGAGAGGATAAACAGGAAATATTTTTATCAACATTCTATATTTTTTCTATTAGTTGCCAAGTTTTCTCTTCCTTCCTAATGTTGTAAAGCGAAGCCATTCTCCTACCAAAGCAGAGCTTGGACATGTTTGCTTGCTTATAATCTCCAATTCCCAGTACTGGCTCCACATGAGAGACATGACCAACACTTATAAGCATTTCACTAGATTAATGGATGTTACCAACAATCGTATTAGACAATAAATGATAGAGTCTAATTTGTGGTCATAAATACTTGTATGGCTTGTCCGTGACAAGGTGCTGGCAGCCTGCGGAGTTCAAGGGAAGGCACTCTGCAGGAAGACACCAGAGGCTGCCACAATTGGATACCAACAATTCCAGATGGCTCCAGTGGACCGAGCACAGGACACAGCAAAGATCCACAGCAAAGTGTGTGGTACTACTCTAAAAGCTGATGTAAGAAAGAGGAAAAAGTCCACCAGAGAACTGGGGAAAATAAAAAGAGTGAGAAAGAACAGAGGGAATATCAAGTCAAAGCAGGAGAAAGCTGAGCTGCTGCATGGTGGAGTAAATCTCCACACTACAGCTCATGGAAGACTCATGCTGCTGCAGATGGATATCCCTAAAAAAAGCTCAGCCCATGGGGACCCTACACAAGGGGACAACAAAAGTGTGAGGATGAAGGAGAAGCAGCTATAAACCACAGTTTACTGGCTGTAACTTCCCTTGCCACCCTGCACTACACAGGGATGGAAGAGGAATCTGAAATGAAGCTGACCTTGGGAGAAAGGGGAGGAAAGATTTTTTTTTAGTGTCTTTGATTCTTACTATTGAAATATATATTGAAAATATTAAATCAATCTTCCCAAAGTACAGTCTGTTTTGCCTACAAAAGTAAATGAGAAACAATCTCCCTGTCTTTTATCTTGAACCATGAGATTTCTCAAACTGTTTTCTCCCAGCATTGTGCTGAAGAGAGGGATGAAGTGATCAGACAGGTAAACATTTGGCTGTTATCCAAAACTAGCCCAACATTGTCTTTCTGTTTTCCCTTTTAGACTGTTTAGACAAATCCAATATTTTAATTCATTAAATAATTACCTGCTCATCACTATAAGTGTTTGTCTGAGAGTCAACACTAAACACCTGTTATGCTAGCAAGGATACTGATGCAATTTTTCTGAATAACATGAGCCATAGTATGTATGCCAAAGGTCAAACACTTAGCAGCATTTCACATCATTCAAGAAAAGTGTTCCTTTAATTGTATGTTCAGCTTCCAAAGCTGCCCTTGAAATGTTGATTCTGAGAAACTGAGTTTACAATATAAATCAAAAGAGTTTGTGTAGCCTACCTCCCAGATCACTACAATCATAAATTGAGTTTCAGCCTCCAGAGAAACACAATAGATAATGCCAATATTTTTCTTCTTGACCTTTTGTACATACTAACATTATGTTGCTTGCACTTTTTACTGTTACATAAAGTTATTTGCACAACTCCACTTTTTTTCCATAGGTTTTAAGTGAACCATTAGGCCGTAATCTACACTCAGTTTTATGGCTTTCAATCTCATTGAATAGGAAAGTTTTGTAAGGAAACAATATTTTTGAGATCTCCAAAAGAAATACCAGTCCCTCAGGCTCAGCCGTGGAAAGACTTACATGCACGGGTAGGTTTACATTCAAAGGCTACCCATCACACATCAGCATGGGTAAATCTCGCACTACAAGCTCTCTTTAAGCAACTGGAAAAACAGTGATTTTAAAATAGCAATGTCTGGGGTAAATTTATGATCCACAGGTTTGAATATACTCACTAGTCTAAGATAATTTTATTTAATTCCTTTGACAATTCAGGACATATGATTTTCTGATTCAATTATGATTCCTTTTTCGAGTTAAATTCTATCTGTTTCACTTCCTGGTTTTGCTATCCAAATGAGAAGAGCCAGGAGAAAGGAGATCTACAATGCTTATTCTGTTGCTAGCATCTCTTTCTCATGTCTGTTTATAGTAGGTAGGTTCACTCTTTGTTTTTGTTTAATTCAGACAATTTTTTTAGCAATTCTTTTGACATAAAGTGCTTTATTATGAAAAGTCAGCAGAGAAAATTAATTGCTATTACTTTCTTCAGAAGAGAACATAAGCAGAGCTAAATCAGATCTTACATAACTTTAATCCACTCCAACATTGTCTGTGAATCACCAGTGACAGATGTTTAGAGAAAAAGTAGAAATCAGTAAAGAAGAGCCTGACACCTTTCCCTAAAGATCCCTCTACTCACCCCCCAGAAATCAGGATATTAAGAACCTGAGAAATGCAGATGACAGCTAAAAGTGTGGTTAGGTACCAGCCAATGATTTTTCTCCCTGACAATAAGTCAAAGCAGCTGTGGCAGAGAACAGTTAGGCAGTCAACAGAAAAAAAATAATGTTGGTGCATGCCTGGGAGTTCTTTTCTCAGTCTATTATACATTCATGCCATTCCTCACATGTAATATCCTTTTCAGAGAGATATTTGTGCTTTTAGCAAAATGCAATTTTGTTTATAGAACTCTCCATACAGTTTTTAAAGGAAAACAGACACTGGAACAAAGTGTGTTTGAGAATTTGACTATCAAGATGCACTTCATTTTTACAGAAAACAGCATTTTGCAGCCTTCTGCTTATTACCCCAGCCAAATCTCCTTTAGGATCCTGTCCTCCTTCATATATCAGAATATGTACAAGTAAAAATTAGTCACTTTAAAACTAAAACAAAGGATCTTGGACTATGTAAGTGCTTCCAAGACATTTTCAATGATACTACTCCAAAACCATTAAAAACTGCAAGGAATGTGATTTAATCTGCGAAGGAAAGATTTGAACACTGTGATAAAATACCTTTTAAGCCAAATAAAAAAGATGAAAACAAATATAGATTGTTATCTTACTTCAAATGGGAGCTCTGTTATTTCCATATTTCCAGACAAATCCAGTTTTTCTAGATTTTCACAATCACCCAGTTCTGGAGGAACTGACTTCAAATTATTGAAACTCACATTGAGCACTTTGAGGTTTTTTAAGCAGCCTGTGAGGGTAAGACAATTCAAATCAGTGTGCTTAAAAAATAGAGAAAAAGCAAAAAAAAAAGTATATTCAATTAAGCAAAGAAAAAGCTCCTTATTGTGATGATGAGTAAGATTAATAAGCATTTTCAGCAGTGATCACTAACATTTTGAGGAGCAATACTGCCCCTTAATCAGCAATATTTTTGGAGAGAGTTTGAATGGAGACAGCAAAGACTTTCTAATATCTTGTTTCTTCCAATGATGAGATCCCTTTTGATCTCAGCTGAAACTAGAGAAGTTGCCTTTTGGCTTGGTCACTGTAGAAAATTTGCTGCCAACTGAAACACATCTTAGCAACTTTTATACAACCTTTTCATTGGGAACAACCACTCCTAGTAAAGTTATTACATCAAGAATTCTGTCTTTAGTATCCTGCATTGCACACTTTTGATTACATAATAGATGTGTGTATGTGTTTCATTATTTTCTTTATTGTGATTTGTCATATTTACTGGCTTAATTTAAAGGCCATTATAATATTCTATGCTGCATTTAGTAACAAAGATTTTTGCTTCTTCAAATTATAACATTATATAATTGTCAGCAAAAGGAGGGTTAGAAACATAATTAAAATGCAATATTCTGAAAAAAATGCAAGTTTTGCTGTGATGCAATCTAACCAGAAGATATTTGAATATATCAAATAGCTGATGTGTTAGCAAAGAAATCATTGAATACATAACAAGATAAGAATGTTTTATGGAAAACCTGATTGTTGTATACATGAATGATCACAGAATTGCAGAGTCACAAATGGTTTCATTTGGAAGGAACCTTCAAAAATCATCTAGTACAAAGCACTGTCCAACCTGGCTGAATACTTCCCATGATGAGTCATGCACAATTTCTCCATGCATACTTCACATTACCTTCACCATAAAAAAATCTTACATCCAGTCAGTCTACTCCTACTCTATTTAAAGCCACTTGTCCCTTGTCCTGTCAATACAGGCACTGGTAAAGAGTCTCCCCCTAACTTTCTCATAAATCCACTTTATATCTTGAAAGGTTGCAATATGGTGCCAACAGAACCTTCCCTTCTCCAGTCTAAACACTCCCAGCTTACTCAGCTTTCCTTCAAGGAAGTGTTCCAGACCTCTGATAATCTTCACAGTCGTTTACTGAATCCATTCCAGCAGGCTCATGTCTTTTTTGTAGTGGAAGCCCCAGGACTGGATGAAGTATTCCAGGTGGAGTCTCACAGTGACACCCTCCCCTCAACTGGTCACATTTATTTTGCTGCAACTCAAGATACAGTTGGCTTTCTCGGCTGCAAATGCACACTGCCAGCTCATATCCAATTCTCATTCACCAGTACCCTCAAATCCTTCTCTGTGGGGCTGTTCTCAACCCATTCACCTCCCATCTGCACTGATATTAGAAATTGTCCCAGCACCTGTGCAGGATCTTGTACCTTCCCTAGTTAACTTCCATGAAGTTCACATGAACCCACCTCTCAATCTTGTCAAGGGATGCTTGGATGGAATCCCTTCCTGTAAGGATATTAACTGTAGGTACTCAGTTTGTTACCATGTACAATATTCCCCTCCGCTCATTTATTTTTCTGTAATATTCCCTTCTACCCAGTGTCAGAATACAGCATTCAGACAGAAATGCAGAAGTAAGAACCACAACTGGAATTCAGCAGTTGGAAATTGGGACAGAACAGTATCATCATCAACAGGGTCTCAAAGTAGATTAGATATTTCTAAGCAAGGCAAGACATACAGCAACTAAAATCTTATATTAATCAGAGTCCCAGGTCTGGCCAGGAGAGGGTTAATTTTTCCAGTAGCTGATAAAGGGCATGGCCAGGACCCAGTGGTTTTTCTATACCAGCTCACATCATTGTTCGGAGTGGGAGAAAGAGACCTTCTTCCAGGAAGTAGGGGTTCTGGTTCAGTCAAGTAAAAATGGCAGAGGGAGCCATCTAATTTATTAACTTTCTATTATCAGGGTTTTTTCTGTGTGAAACACGTCTTGTTACTTCTATAATTAGTATTGTGGTTGTTACTGTACATTTATTAACTTATTTCTGTTTCTGGTAAATTTTTCTTCTCTCAGTGTGTAATCTTTGCTTTTTGTTCCTCCCATTCTCCTCTCCAGTGTGCCGCAGGGGGAGGAGAAGGGGAAAGCCAAGGAGCAAGATGGAGTGGTACATTGTTTGAAGAGTCTCAGGAGGGTATTGAACTGGGGGATACTGTTCCTAAATCACGACAATCAGTCTTCTATTTATTTCCTTTTTTTTTTAAGAATGTGCGATTTCATTAGATTTGGCTGACATTGCAGAGTATGCAGTGTCCTCAAGTCAGTGTCATAATGGCAATCTTACCCTTAAGACATTAACAGTTAATTAAACTTCTTCCAAAGCAAAGGTGGGCTTAGAGTTGCTCACCTTTTGCAATCTGTGAAAATCCTCACCAGAAGCTATTTGGTGCTTCCACAGAAAAGGACAGAGAAGAAGCATAGGGAGTAGCAAGTACACTTTTTTCTGAGAAATTGCTGTTGTCAGTGCCAGAGACATGCCATTTGATGGCCAACACTAGCAGCCACCAGATCACACTGCATTTTACATAAACCGCGCAGTTTCCCTTGGACACAACATTGTCTTCAAATGGAAGACCACCAAATTTGGGTTACCCAAATGATCTCACATGTGGCAGACAAGGCATATATTGTGAGAACTCTGTTACATTAAGCTCTACAGGTTGCAGCCAAGAAAAACATAGGATATTCCACCCAGCTTCCTTCCAGTTTTAGCTCTGCCAGAAACTGAGGTATGTTTGAAAATTCAGCTCTCCCTTTAGAATGGTGTTTCCTTTACTGTAAACTGCTGGTTTAGTTAAAATAGAAGAGAACGTTTCTGTAAGACTATAACAGGCATTGCTTTGCCAGTTACACTACTCTGTGACAAAGGTTATTGGGGTAGTTTAAAAAAACTAATTTAATTGTGTCAATGTGTGAACTACCTTATTTCCATATTTTTAAGCACCCAAATATAATAGAAGTGATCCTTCCTACTGCTCAGGAGTCCTCACCAGATTTAGTGTCACAATGTAGATGAAGATATTGTAACAAAGGCTAAGTGTCATAACCATGAATTTACCACTTCATTGCAACAAAACAATCACTGGAACAGAAGCACCTTACAATTAGAAATTCAGAAAAGCACAATTTACTTCCTCAATCAAGTAATCCCTTGTTAAAGGAGAGTAAATCCTATTGGAATGAAAAAAAGCCATTTATTCAATAGCCCTGGAATGTTTTCCCTGTTCTTTCAGCACTGGAATATTGTACTGGTTCTATCTGGAATGTAGCGTTTCTCATAGCAAGTCATATGATGTTGTGTTTTGGATTTATGACCAAACAACATATTAACTGAACAGTGCTAACACAGCAAAAAATTTTTTCACTCTCCTGTGCTGCCCCAGTGAGTAAGTTAGAAGTGAACAAGAGGCTGAGAGGGGACAGGGCTGTGACACTCAATCCAAGCTGACCAAAGGAATATGCTGTAGCATATAGTGTCTCATTCAGCAGTAAAAGCTGGAGACAAGGGTGGAATGGGAGTGAGTTTTCCAAGGTCTCTATTGCTTAGAGACTGAATGTGGATCAATTTGTGGTGAGTGAGCGCTTTTGCATTTCTGGTTTGTTTACATCTTCTTGTTAAACTGTCCTGATGCATGAGTTTTCTCACTTTTGCCTTTCCCTTTCTCTCCCCATCCTGCTGTAGGACACTGGACTGCAGGGGACTGAGCAAGCTGTATGAGGCTTAGCTGCCTATAAATGTTAGCCCACAACAGATGCAGTGGCTAATTTTTCAGTCACCTCATTTCTACCTCTAGAGAAATTTCTACATCTCAGTTCCATTAGCAATTGGAGAGCTAACTACTAATGGACTACTAGGCAAGGCATCATGCTACCAACATGCTAGTCACTGTCTTGTCTAGCTCTGCTCAGATGGTCATCTCTGATGATTAGAGAAGTGGAGCAGAACAATTTATGAAAAAGAAATCACAAAAATGTAGCAGCCTTTCTGGGTAGTGTGATGGACTCAAGCACAACTACTCTGTCTGCAGAGCAGAGAGCTTTAACAGCACCTAAAATGTATGTCAATGCTCCCAGTATGGTTTGCAGGTATGAGAAAAAAGATAAGTAAAAAATGCATCACATTTTTTCTTGTGATATATAATCTCTCTCTAACATGACAGAAAGACACTACAGATTCTACAGTCAATTTACAGTAACTGCTGTGACTAACATTATGAAAATTACTGGGAAGAGGCATAAGTCATGCAATTGAATTTTATTTCCATAACAAACTCAGGACAACATAGATGAATGGGATGAAGCTTGCCAAGATCTGCCTTCAGGGAGCAATCTGTTGGAATTCTGTAGGGGCTATTTTTCAGCTCTGGGCTCTTCAGTAGATTAAGTTATGCCACCTGAGAAGTGAGCAGTAGTCACGCATTAACACACCCCCCAGGGCAATAAGACATATATAAGACTAACCAGGATCTCCTGGATAAAATCCTTACATGACCACATAATCACATTTTTTTATTTCTCACATTCCATTTGAAAAGTAGTTTATTTTTTACATCTGCTGCTATTATGCTATTATAAGAAGTTACTGTGTTTCATAATTTTCTTTATTTGGAATAATCTTCAGATTGCTAGCCTAAATTTATTTGTAGAAGTTTTTTAACCATTCATTCTTTTGTCTATTCATCTTTAAATAGATTTTTTTCTTCCCTACTGTTTACTTATGATGTTCTCATAGGTTACAGACATCTCAGAATTTATTTTATTAGCTTGAATAAGCCATTTTTTCTAGTCTCTGCTGACAAAATTAAAATTCCCCTCTTTAAATGATCCTAATAGACTTATTTTGCATCTGTTCTCATCTAAAATTACTGGATAGTCCTCCTGTGACTGTTAGATTTGGAATTTCATTTCTTCAGTCTTTTGCATTTAATGATCTCTGACACGCTGCATGAAAACTGAATACATGACCTTGAGCTCTGCATCTGTGAATTAATCTCTGTATTTTTTCAGAAGCCTATCTGCTCATCAGCCTTGCCATATTTCCACTAGTTTTGCAGTGACAATACATAGACAAACCATGTCAGAAAATTTCAGTAACGCTGTTCCTGAAAATTATTAAGTGATAAAGTCAAGACTGATCTTGAGAAAATCCACAAATTACCTTCTTCATGACCACCACCTTCTCTTTCCAAATAAACATGTTTTTGTCTCTGGTTTAACAAGTTTTTTGCTCATTTTTACAATTGTGGCATCAAAGTCCATTATTTTAGAGTCAAACATTCATTTTCCATAGTTCTCTGTATCAAATACATCATGGAATACCAGCTAGGCAATATCTACTACTTGAAGCTCAATAATTTTCTTGAAAGACAGAAACCAAATTAGTTGGGAACAACTTGCTTTTCCTTTATATTTTTTTTTTAATTTCAACCTGGTTTCCATTCAGCACCACATCTCTAATGACTCCTTCCTCTAAACAACTGTTTAAAATTTTTACAACCAACATTGTAGATAAGGATAGAGTCAGGCTACATGAGCTGCCAGAATGGTAATCCAGATTACAGAGTGAGATCTGCTAGGCTTTGTCAGAGAGAGAGCACAAATATGCAACTATAAAAAACATCCATGAAAACTAACGATTCTCAAGTACTGTGTCTTGACTGAAGGAGCACAGAATTGTGGAGGGATGAATCCCAAAACAGTATGTCTTCGAACACCATAGACATTGTCATTTGGAGGAGGGGAAATAATAAAGGAGGCAGGCAGTATGTAGGACTTTCACAACCCTGAAATCTGCATCTAGGGGTTTATCTACATCTTCTTAGTGCAGAAGTTCTCCACCATCTTTGGTATGCTGCCCAGTCAACATCAAGCTTTATGAGCATGTAATACAGCCATTGAGGCAGCTTCAGGAGGGGAGGAAGGAGGTGACATCCTTTCCATGACTGCACAAATGTAGAGTAGGATTTGACTCCCACACATGTTACATATACATTCAAATAGTATCCAAGCACATCTTCTGAATTGAAAGTAGTAATAGTAAAATCATTGCTGCACAATACTGCTTTCAACTATGCTTAATGTCACTGAATTTTCATTCTATAAAACATGTAAATTCTGGAATTAAACAGCTAACATCTCTCTGTTTTCCATGGAGAGGCAGTAAAAGCCAAAATGAAATCCATGGCCTCCCTGAAAACTCCCCAACTAAGATTTAGGGGTTTTTAGATGGGAGAGCCAGTCATAGTTGTTGCATTTGTTCTCAGTTTAAATTTTTAATTCATTTTTAAAAACTTGAATTGGCAATTCTCTAATTTCTTACAAGCAGTGCAGCATTCTAATAATGGTAGAACAAAATCACCTTTTTCACAAGCCTACATTAGTGGTCCTAACAAGGTGTCAGAAAGAAAATACAGATGAGGTTACAAAACTACTTTATTATCTAAGGATCCCAATCAATGCAAATGTAGATCCACTTGTGCAAACTGGAGTAAAATGCTAGACAACTTTTTACATTAATCTGCAAGAATAGAATCATTGAATTATGGAATGGTTTGGGTTGTAAGAGACCTTAAACATCGGCTAGTTCCATCCTCACTGCCATGGGCAAGGTCCCCTTTCACTAGACCAGGGTTCTGAAAGCCTCATCCAATCTGGACTTGAACACTACCAGGGCTGGGTCATCCACAGCTTATCTGGACAAACTGTTTAATTGCTTCATCACCCTCAGAAGAAAGAATATCTAATATCTAAACTAAACCTACCCTCTTTTAGTTTATGGCCATTACCCTTTGTCCTGTTTCTACACGCCCTTGTATTCTGTTCCTACCCAGCTTTTTTACAGGCCTCCTTCAGGTACTGAAAGCCCCCAGTAAGGTCACCCCAGAGCCTTCTTTCCTACAGGCTGAACATTTCTCTCTTCCTGTTATCATAGGAGAGGCCCTCCAACCCTCTAATCCCCTTTGTGTGTCTCTTCTGATATCATGCCAACAGGTCCACATCCCTCCTGTGCTGTGACCCCAGAGCTGGGTGCAGGGTTCCAAGTGGGCTCTCACCAGAGCAGAGCAGAGGGGCAGAATCCCCTCCCTCCCCTGCTGCCCACGCTGCTTTGGATGCAGCCCAGGGCACGTTTGGATTTCTGGGCCATGAGTGCCCATGGCTGGGTCATGTCCAGCCTCTCACCCACCAACACCAGCAGCCCTTCTCCCCAGGGCTGCTCCCCATCTGTTCATCCCCCAGGCTGTGCTGATACCACAGCACCTTGTACTTGGTCTTGTTAAACTTCATGAGATTCACAAGCCCAGTTCCTGCGCTTGTCCAGGTCCCTCTGTATGACAGACAAGTTAACCCATCCTTGAAACAGATCAACTGCACCACTCAGCTGGGTGCTGTCTGCAGATTTGCTGAGGGTACACTCAGACCCACTGCCTAAATCATTGATGAAGACACTGAATAGCACTGTTTCCCATACAGTCTCCTGAGGCCCAGCACATCTCACAAACATCCATCCAGACACTGAATTTTTGACCAGTAGACTCTGGATAAGACCATCTAGACGATTCCTCTGAATCCACTGAACAGTGCACATATCACATCCATGCCTGTGCACTTTAGAGATAAGGATGTGGTGGCCTTACTATGTCAAAGGCCTTACCAAAATCCAGACAGATAAGAGCCCTTTTCTTGTCCATGAATAAAGTCACTCCATTGTAGAAGGCCAAGTTGATCTGGGAGGACTTTTCCTTAGTGAAGCCATGCTGGTTTTGTCAAACCACCTCCCTGGTCTCTGTGTACTTTAGCATAGCCTTCAGGAGGATCTCTTCCAGGATTTTCCCAGGGACAGAGAAGATGCTGAGAGGTCAGCAGATCCCAAGGTCCTCCTTTCTACCTTCTTCTAAAATGAGTACAATGTTTCCCATCTTTCAGTCACCTGGAACTTTACCTGAGTGCCATGACTTTTCAAATGCCACAGAGTGGCTTAGTGACTACATCAGGCAGTTCCCTCAACCCCCTGGGATGCATCTCATCAGTTCCCATAGACACACCTATATTCAGGTTCCTCAGGTGGTCATGAACCTGGTCCTTTCCTACAATGCAAGTGACTTAACTCCCCCAGTCCCTGCCCTCAGTGCTATCCACCCAGAAAGTGTGAGAAGAAGGGGTGCCATTGAAAACTGAGTCAAAAATGTCCTCATAATAACAGTCAGCTTGCAACACCAGGGTTTAATACTGCCTCTTAAAAGGGGGGGATGCAAACAAAATTTTCCTCTGTTTCATACAAGACTGAGCTGTTGGACAAATGACACTGAATACTGAATAAATGACAAAGGCAATATGAGTTTGCAGTTTCTCAGAATAGGAATTTAAAATGAGAAAATGTATTTTCTTCTTGGAAACTCACAAAGCACGTTGGGAATCTTATTAATAGAAAAAGCTATTTTAGGTATCAAGAAGTCACTTAAAATTCTATTACTAATAGTTTTCCCGCCTGAGTTCTAGAAAATTGGATTAATGATATGCACAAAGGAAATTTTATACTGTGCAGTGGAAAAGAGACAAAAATCCCCCATGATTTCTTAATAAATTATGTCTCAAAAGAAGATAATTTTAATCCTAAATATTTGGAAAATCAAAAATGGGAGAGGACACAGTACAAATACTTTATTAACAGCTCTTTGAAAAGTATAATGGATAATTTGTGGGACAAAAAATCCCAGTATAACCTTATAGTTCCATGCCAGCACAAAGGTTTTGGGAACCTATGAAACTTCAGTTCACTATTTGCTATGTGAATATGAGAATATATTGTTGGATAGTTTCAGTTATAGCACTTACTAATACATCAGCACCACTTTATATACTGCAACTGCACAGCAGCCATGTAGTCAAAGCCAGAGCTGTAATCTCACTCAGAAAACAAAGAAAATCCCCTGGCTACACCCCATTCACAATTTTTTTCTCTGTTATTCCTAGACAAACCATTTTAAGACAGACAACTCCACACTGCAGTTTTCTTTTCTTATTTTTTACAATTCTCATTAAAATACTTGCTATTACACAAAAACTATCAAAAGTATTCTCAGCTGTCTTCTGTTACAAATTTGTTCTTGCTCATGTACATATGTGACTATAAAAAAGTGATTGGAAATATCTGATAATGCATTCAACTCTTTCCTCTCTCTGATTCACAGTGGAGCATTATCTCCTAAATCTGGTAAAACAGGAATATGAACTTCATTATTCCAGAAGACCAGAAACTTGTACTGCAGCAATATCTTTTTTCATTGAAAATATTCTTATCACCTCATGTTCTCTCATATCTTTACTTCTTGTGAGAATAAAAGTTGTCATAATATGGCTTACCAGGTTACTCTGTGCCAGGTGATTTGTTGATCTATACCTGACTTCAATTCTGTCTGAAGATTAAAGACTCAACAAGATGCATGTCACTACCAACATCAAATATCTGTCATTGCTCTCAAGTACATTTTAGCTGTGATATTTACCTAGTTATTGCTGGTTTGTAAACAGAAGACAAAATGATGAATACCTTAGCACTTAACATTTCCAGACACCTTACCTCCTGATCTAACACTCAGTCCTCATTCTTTGCTTAGATAAAGCTTCCAAATCAAACCCATATCAAAAATTTTCCTTCTGAAAATTTAGTAGGTAAGTTGACATATATGAGTATACTTAAGATATGAAAGGTTTCATTTGCAAATAGTTTTCAAAAACTTCAAAATATCAAAGACTTTTCATACTAACATCTTATGAAAATAATTAACATTTCCAATACCCACTAATATCCATCTCTGTATCCATATATAGTACGTGAAATAAAAGCACAGCTATTTGCAAGCATGTTCCCTTACACATAAATAAAGAGAACATTACATAAATTGAGACAAAGATCCTCTGTAACTTATGCCATAATACAAAGGGCAGTTCCACTGCCTTACTAATAGGGGGCTTATCGATACACAACACTTAGTAAGACTGAAAAACATCAGGAAGTTTTGGCAAAAAAGTGCTGAACAGTTCAGGTACACAGTCTTAGAGTATTTTTTTGTATTATTTCTTTATACAATACATCAGTGATTATACATCATTTTCTGGATAGGCTAGAATTACTACTGTAATGTAGAATTATATATAAATTACATATATATATAAAATACATATATATATATGTATGTATGTATGTATGTATGTATGTATAAATAATACCTATGGCTTAGCAAATTTATTAATTTGATTGTGCAGTGTCTAATGTTCAAATTTATGTTTCCACAGAGGAGTGCTTAGATTTAATGAATCTTGTAAAATAAAATTTCTGAACAAAAGTTCTTGGGTAAGAGGAGGATGGTGAGTGCTATCACACCTTGTCTGAGGGAAGCCCTACAACAAAGCATTTTCTACCATTCTCTGGCCCTTCCAGGCAAACATTTACATAAAAAAAACAGCAATAAAAACATTGAAAGAAATCATGGGTATAATCTAGCAGGATAAATGGAGGGAAAGTGAATAAATGGAAATAACATAAAAGCTACTGATGAGCAGAAATGCCGTCATTTTAATGCGATTGAAGGATCCATGCTACTAGAAACAATGAGACTTTTTTCCTTGATTCCCAAAATAGGCCTGATATAGGCTCTACATTACCCCCTACTAGAACAACCTACTTGTCACCTGGTCACCAGTGGTGCTCCCCAGGGGTCAGTGCTGGGGCCAGCCCTCTTTAGAGTCTTTATTGTTGATCTTGATATGGAGATCAAGTGTCCCCTACGTCATTTAGCAAACGACACTAAGCTGGGTGGGAGGATTGATCTGCTAGAGGGTAGGAAAGTTGTTCAGCATCATCTGGATCAGCTGGATCCATGGGATGAGGGCAGTTGTATGAGGTTCAGTAACACAAAGAGACAGGTCCTGTCCTAGGGTTACAACAGCCCCATACAGCACTGCAGGTTTGAGGAAAAGGAGCAGGAAAGCTGCCTGGCAGAAAAAGATCTGAGGACCTTTGAAAGCCAGTCAAACACGGTCCAGCAGTGTGGCCAGCTGGCCAAGAAGGCCCAAGACATCCTGGCCTGTATCAAAAATAGTGTGGCCAGCAGGACCAGGGAATTATTGTCCTGCTGTACTCAGCATTGGTGAGACCACCCCTCAAATCCTGCATTCAGCTCTGGGCCCCTGTCCTGGTTTTGTCCAGAACAGGGCTAAATTTTTCAGCAGCCAGGAGGGGGCATTGCTAATACACACAGGTTATCCTATACCACCTCACAGCATTTTTCAGGGGCAGGAGAAGGGGTCTCTCCCGATCAAGTAAGTGTGGTTGGGTATCACTGCTTTGCACTGTAACTGGTGTTATAGCTGTTTCCAGTAAACTTTTCTTATCTCAACCCATGATCTTTAGCTTTTGTGCCTCAAATTTTCCTCTCCACACCACTGAAAGGGGAGGGGAGATGGAGACGGCAATGAGTGAGTGCCACATGGTTTGGAGTGCTCCAGTGGGAATACCATTTCTAAAGCACAACAGCCCCAGACACTGGGGTGCTGCAGAGTGTCCAGAGAAGAGCAACAGAGATGGGGAAGGGTCTGGAGCGCAAATTTTATGAGGAGCAGCTGAGGGAGCAGGTGTTGTTGATCCTGGAGAACAGGAAGGTGACCTTATCACTCTCTACATCTGCCTGAAAAGGAAGATGCAGCAAGGTGAGAGTTGGTCTCTTCTCCCACGTGAAAAGTGGGAGAAGTGAAAGGATGAAAGGAAATTACCCAAAGTTGCACAAGGGGAGGTCTAGATTGGATACTAGAAAAAAAATTCTTCACTGAAGGGTTGTTCAGGCATTGGAACTGGCCACCCAAATAACAGGTAAAATTACCATCCTCAAAAATGCTAAAAAATGCATGCATGTGTCACTTAGGGGTATGGTTTAGAGATGAGCACAGTGGGGATAGGTTTATGGTTGGCCTCAATGATCTTAGAGGCCATTTCCAATCTTAACAATTCTGTGATTCTGAGATCTGTGTTCATGCCTTTATTGTGGAAACAGATTTTAATAGCATTAGTGATATCGTTTTTCTTAGGCATCATTTTCATTAACAGTGCATAATACCATGAGAATAAAGAAAAACTTTTTCTGCCCCTATGTGTCTCAATTGTTAAGCAACAACCCCTTAAAACCCTCTGTTTAACAGTTGAGGGTTTTCTTCCATGCTATTTCGCCTTTCTTCAAAACTACCTCTTTCTTATAAGGTGCTTGTCCATTAAACTCACTGACCTATCTGAGTTCTCCAGTCAAAGTGCTGATAAAACAGTGTTCATTTTATGTCCATTATCTCCTTTTTGTGTCTTGTTTATGATCTGTTAGTGTGTTTAGATGCCCAGCTGAAACTATAAAATAGGTCTCGATGTCTATGTAAAATTTTCTTTCTAAAATATAGTGCAACCAAATAAATCAAATCATGAGTGTTACTTTGCTAATAAAATACTAAAAGAGTAGAAAGTTCTAGCTCACATTTCTGTGTTTAAGGATGCTCTCCTTCTTCCTGTTTTTCTTAGTTAAACTTATGATATCAAGAGAGGTGGAGGTTTTAGTCTTTAAGCTGCTATCTCTTAGTGTACATAAGGAATGGCACTCATGGGGAAAGCTTAGGACTACTGCATTTAAAATCAAAGCTGAGGTGTGAGTTCATCTGGGTGCATGAGCTCGACGCTGGAAAGCCCACAATGGGTCCAGTTTCTTCAGCTCTTGAAGCATGTGTTACAGCTATATCTTTCCTTGTAAGAGCAGTAAATCCCTCTCAATACCAATACAAACTGTCAAACAAGCTTTTCTATTGTAAGATCCAAGAACATAAGTGAGGCAAGCACTAAAATTATTTTTATGTAGGTTAAGATGGCGAGGGCCAAAGCATTCAAGCACTAAGAATTTGTTTCTCTAAAACTTTTAACACTAGGTTGGGTATAGATATTATGAAGAATATTACGAATTAGATAGATATTAGATATCATGAAGAAATTCTTCACTGTAAGGTTGTTGAGGCACTGGCACATGTTGCCTAGAAAAGCAGTGGAAGCACCATCCCTGGAAACATTCAAGGCCGGGTTGGAAAGGGCTCTGAACAACTTGGTCTAATGAAAGGTGTCCCTGCCCACAGCAGTGGGGTTGGAACTAGATGACTTTTAAGGTCCCTTCTAATCCAAATTTTTCTATGAATCTATTACTTTATGATACATCTGTCTAATAAATTAAGATCGTTACTGAACTAAAAAAAATTAAAATGTATATTTTTTGCAGGATTCTATTTTTGGTTCCTTTTCCTCACAATCTTATGTTTCAATTCATCTTGTTTGAGGCTTAAAATCATGTAATACTTCTATTTTTCTTAATCTGTAAGGAATATAAAAAGCCATCTGTTCCCATAAACAATTCTCCATCTACTTGAATACAAGCAATAACTGCCTTGTAAATAATCAGAGAGCAAAAATGTGCTAACTTTTTCCCATACTATATTCATGGTTTTCAGTACAATTTGGTAAGTATAATTAAAGCCAGAGAGATATAAAAACTTAGTGGGCATTGTTCAGTGTAAACAAGGAAGACAGCTATCAGTAAATTAACAATAATATCCATGGATGCTCATTTCCCTGAAATAGAGTTAAATGGTATGAGTGAAAATAACTGAATATCTTGGATCAACTCACCAATCTCTGCTGGAAGATGGTTGATTTGGTTTTTTGACAATTCCAGTACTCTCAGATCTTGAAATAATGCAACGTAGGCTGGAATGGTTTGTATCAATGTATTGTATACATGCCATTCTTTCAGATAGATCTGGTCTTTCAGAGAATCTGGGAGTTCCTGTAAACAAAATAAACAGAAAGTATGAAGTTAGAATTTTGTTACCCTGTTTCCAAATAGGGAGAAAAATGCACTTTGTCTTAATTATCTTGATGAAGAATAGTAGTTTGCCAAAGCCTTACAGAAGCTGTCTGCTTTTGAAGAGCATTGCAGCTGTCTTCATCACATATTTTTTTAACTCTTACTGCAATTATTTGCTCTAAAACAGAAATCTATCTGAAGAACTCAATCTGTTTGGTGTCTCACGCATTATTTCCTTTTTCCAGATGGATGATTTCTTTAAAACACGTTTCAGCGCTTTAATTCACACATCAAGATGTAGTAAAATGCAGCACAGAACAGAAGAGTGCATACAGAAGATCTAAATAGCGTTTGCTTAAAAAAAGAAAAAAGGTGTGATTTTGTTCTGAATGCCTGCCAATGTTTCAAAACTTGTTTTCCAAGAGAGAACAGAAACCATTTCAGATACTATACACACATATCACCTGGCTTAACTTCTGTTAAAAAAAATTTAGAGGATTTTCCTAGAAAGAATAAAATTGATTTTAAAATTAAAAAAAAACAAAATTTATTTTTAAATCAGTCCACATTTGCAAGTAATTTTTGATTTATTCATGCAGAATTCTTTGCTTTCAAAATTCCAATAATTCTGAAATTTTCTGTAATTTCTGGGTAATTTTCAGATTATTCTATTTAACAAAAGTCTTCAATACATGCATGAAACAAATTTATAAATCCTTTGATTCTTACAAAATTGCTTTAATTAATTGGTATTCACTTCAGATGTACATGTCTTTGTTTGAATTATGTGACCAAATTCTTTGAACTTAAACAAAAATCAGTTCCAAAGGTTGAAGGTCAGACCATTTAGACTCCACTTTCTTAAGCATTGTGTAATTTAGCAGTCTTTCCTATGTTTTTATAGCACTGTTCACTGGAAACGTGAAATAAATAATCTGGAAGAGGTTTTACCACTACCTTTGCTCCGTAAGAAGAGATGTGAGAGTTTCAGCCTTTGATTCTTTTATAAATTTCAGTTTTGTTTCCTGTGCGTGAAGAATACGACACAATAGGAATTACTGTTCTTTAAAAAAAGGATATTGCCCTCTTCTTTTTTTTCTTCTAGATTTCATAGATCTCCCAAGACATTTGTAAGAATGATGTATTTGAATTTTTTTTAATCTATGCTGAACTTCTGGATTAGCAATAGCACTACTTAACTCTGAGTTAAATTAAAACATCTAATTGTAATTATACTGGACTGCTGATCAGAAGCCATTTTTTAGTCATTACTGCCTCTCATTTCAGTTCTTTTCAAATTTACACATGCAGACATAAAACCTATATTTTGTTGTTCTGCCTTGCTGTCTTCCCTTCCACACTTGATACAATTTCATTTCTTACTTCATTTTTTGATTAGGTGTGTGTGTATTGCATTGTGATCCATCTTCTATATTTGTCAGTTTATGACAATTAAAAATAAAATGCCTCAAATGCCTCAGGACTGGCAGTGAGAAATCTCTCCAACTTTGTGGAACTAGTTACTGTTTTTCATCTTCAGTGCGGAACATTTTTCTGCAGCAAAATAAAATACTGGAGGACAACAGCAAACTCAATTAGTATTGTTCTCCCTACCTGTAAAGAAAGGAAAATTCAGCAAACAGAGGATAGTATTTAGCTGGAGTGTCATAGATATCTCTGTAGGGAAGAACCATAATCCAGAGAGAAAGATGAATAATTATATTGGATGGGAAAAGATGTCTGTGTTAACAGACACTATTTTCCACTCATTTTCTCCACAGTGTAGGTCAGTCTTTGCCTATTGACCTACCGTTTTTTTGCACTTCATTGCCACAACACATAATCTCCAGCTCTTTGGTGACAAATACAGCCCTTTCTCCTCTGAAGCCACCAACCATGCTGTTCTCCCACACTGAAGGGGGTACTCCACAAAATTCTCCTTGATACATTGAAAACAGTGCAGCACACAAGGCCCTCTACCAGATCAAGATCCAACTCATTCACCATTTTAGAAGAATTAAGCCAAAATATGAAAAATATTTGTTTATTATTAATGCATAAAGATTTTTAAAAAAATCTTTATGTCTGCATTAAGACTTGTTTAGAGCACCAAGATATTCCTGTTCAGCAACAGAAATACATTTAGACATGACTTCAAAAGAATGGAAGTAGATTCCACACTTCTACCAACTTGCTTTTCTTTCTTGTGAATATTTCTTTATATCATATGATCATATTTACAATTTGCAAACGCAAGCTACTATGCAACTACATAGTATGCAAATACTTTGCTACTATGTGCTTTTTCAATATTTTCCATTTTAAAATGCATTTATATTTTTGTTGAAACATAAATTGATGTGATATTTTGCTTCATTACAAACTAGACAGGGATGGGAACTGAAACTTGCACAAGTTTTACATTTGCTTTACTCTCTGATTCTCTTTTGTTCTTTTGTAATCTTCTGCTACCATGCTAAAGCTGGCAGCCTGCTGATAATTTGCTGCATGAAGACTGACACTTGGAGGATAGCCAGTCTTCTGCCTTTAACAGCATAAACAATGCCTCAAACTTGTTTGATTTTTAGAAGAGAAAAAAGTTTTGAAAGGAAATACATAACAAACATACAACCACTGCTGATTATAATATTTCTAATTAGGAGAGAATTCACCTGCTAGACCTGAGCCTGAACTAAAACTGTGATCCAAGCTCTAAGTTTAAATTCAGTTTCTTTTCCAGCTCTACACTTTTATCTGTCACAGGCCAAAATAAAATTTTGGATCCAAATCTCCCACTCTTTTAAAATAATTTGAAGCTAGTTCCAGGCACTCCCTGCTGCAGGTCCCCAGAACAACACTGGCACTGTCCCCATATCCCCCATGTTGTCCCAAAACAGCTGCGTGTTGTCTTTCACCCAGTATGTAAAAGGCCAATCTACACACAAGCTTTCTTTGATTAATTTACAGTTCTGCACAGAAAGAGTTGCTGGGTGGCAGACCCTAAACCTTTACAAGGCAATTCTATCAACTAGTTTATCCTTCTTGACATCTGGACATTATTCCACAGCTGCTGGCTGCCCAGGATGGTGTCACCCCAAGCAGCTGAAGGCAGACAGGGCTGAACTCAGCAGGGCCACAAGCACTGGGGCTATGTGGAAGGGGATGGTTTAGGTCACCTGGAGCCTCTGCTTCCAGCTGGGTCCATCCAGTCCCAGCCAGCTCGGCCCTGCTGCTATAAGGGTGCTGGGGTGTGGCCCATTGTCACAGCAGCACATTCCAGGGCCCTTTGTGATTCAGGGGTCTCATGGTGCCTAGAGACTACTGTTACCAAGGGCAATGCCCTGAGGCTGAGGTTACTTAAAGAGCACTAAGACCTGGTGTGCCCACCCCCAGCAGAACACTTCCCTCAGGAGGTGGCGTCTCCCCCGGATGCCTCAGTGGCAGAGGTTGCCAAAGTGGCACAGGGTGAAGGACTGGGGAGATGGAGCCACCACCTCCTCTTCCTCCTCTTCCTCCTCTTCCTCCTCCTCTTCATCTTGCTCCTCCTGGCCATAGGTGGGCCACAGGCAGCCATAAGAGGCACTGCAGGTAGAGGAGCACTCTGTGCTTCTCACCACTGAAGCTCAAGGGATGGCCAAGACAGCAACTTCCAACTTCATCAAGTGAGTTACAGCAGCAGAGGCAGAGAGCCAGGGAGCTGCTGCAAACAGCCCCTGCTGCCCACACCCCAGCTCCTCGCCAAGCCCTCTGGAAGCCCACACCCTCAGTGGGCAATGGGCAGGGGGAGCAGGAGGGGCAGTCCTGGAAGTACTAGGGACCAAAAAGAAGGTCTTGGTAGAGGAGAGGGAATGCTTGATACTCTACAACCCCCAAGAGCTGTCTCAAGTGGAACACAATGAAAACCAAATCTGGAGTGCTAGAAAAGAGAAGCCTCCCTTGCCTCTCACACATCAGGCATGGTCAGAGTACTGGGGCTTCAACAATGGAGTATCCCACCCCAGTAGCCCACCTCTAAGAAGTAGAGAAATAGGCTCAATTTTGACCCTGTTTTATGAGTCCCCCTGTGTGGCTGAAATGATGGATATGAGGATGACAGCATCGACCAGAGCAGCAGATAGAGCCAGGAAGCTGCAATTCACAGGTCCTGCTGGTCACCCCCCCAGCTTCTCCACATTAAGCCAGATGGAAGCCCATGTCCTCAGCAGGCAGCAAGTAGGACTGGCAGCAGGGGCACTCCTATCAGCATCAGCGACTGAGGCAGAGGCCTTGGCTAAGAGGGAGAAAGACTGGGAAGATAACAGAGACCAAGAGCTGTCCCAAGAAGAGGACAACACAGACAAAAATTGGAGTACTGAGGAAGAGAGTTTTCCCATGTCCCTCCTATGTGAGGCATGGGAAGAGGACTGAGACAGTCAACTACATACACCCACAAGCACCAAACTGGATCTGCTGAGGTGGATGCACAACAGGCCTTCTTATAACCAGGATCTGCTGTCCTGCTGAGACAAAGACATGGACTGGGAGGACAAATGCTTTTTCAGCCTTGAAGGTGACGACATATGGGATATGAGAGAAAGAACTACTTTCAAAGAGACCACTTTCTGGGAGCAAGAGTTGGTGGCATGGAATAGGATGTCATTTGAGCGTATCCTACACAGGCCCGCACCTACAGCTGTCCCCACACAACAGGCCTCCCTCTTCAGGAGGGCACTAGGTGCTCTGAGCAGGGTGTTCCGGAGCTCTTGCATCACAGGACAGCCAGAGATGTAGCATCCCACTGCCAGGGTTAGGTGGATCTCTGGAAATGGCAGCTGGCCCTAAGCCTGTGTAGAATTCCTGTAAAATCCCAGAAGATAAGGGGCTAATGTGTTTATCTCAAGCAACAATATACAGATGGATGACTGTTGATCCAGCCAAGTATTTTAATAATAAAAGACAAGAATTGTTGATAATAACTAAGGATTTTTGATAACAACTTGCCCTGAGAAAGAACAGGATGTGGCTGGAGAAGGCAGCTATGCAGCAGGCTGTGCTCATCCAAGCAGGGCAGTGCTTTTCCAGGACAAACATGCTTGTTGTAGCTTCCAGAGATAAGCACAGTGCAGTACCACCTCAGCATAGGAACAAGGCCAAGATGTGGCCTTGGACTGTAAGGGGATATCAAGGCCACCCTAAACCCCCAAAGGCTTCCAACCCATTTCCAGAAATGTCTGAAAGAATGGACTCTGCATCATGACAAATTTGCACCGCAAGTGAGAAACTGCTTTCAGGGCAGGAAAACCTCTCTATAAAATGTACCTCCAGTCAAGTTCAGCAGGAATTTCCCATGTGGTATTAGACTTGCAGAAAAAGGAGATCATTGTTTCCACTTACTCTTCTTGTAACTATCCTGTTTGGCCAGTAAAAAAGCCAAACAGAAAATGGTGATTGACCATGGATTATGGAAAAATTAAATGCTAATACTTCACCTTTAACAGCAGCAGTGCCTAATATTGCTGAGCTAAGTGCCATAATACAGAAGCTCATCCAAGTTTAGCTACCACCAATATGAAAGATATGTACTTTATGGTTCCATTGGAATTGTTTTGCTTTCACATGGAAGGAGATACAGTAGACTTTCACCAAATTCTACAGGGATATTAGGACTTCTCCATGCTAGCACATTCTACTCTAGCCCAAAATTTATCTACAATTCAGTAGATGAGGAGATAAGGACTTACCAATACATTGATGACATATTGATTGGGGGTCCAGACACAGATAAAGTGGGAAATATTCAAAACTATATTATTGAGCACCTTGAAGGTGTAGGGTTAAAGATCTCAGAGGACAAAATTCAGTGCCCTGCCTCAGAGGAAAAAATCTTGGGAAGGGAGGTGCTGTTTGTGTCCCTACTGAGACATTAACCTCACTGTAGAAAGTAGTTGTGCCACAAATAGAAAAGGAGCAAGGCCACTTAAGAAGCTCTGCCCATAGCCTGTCATCTCTGCACTTCTATTCCAATATGGTACCTTTGACAAAGCACTGAGGGATGTTACCACTCTCAAGCACATACCCCACAGGCCTAACTTGGAACTTCTTCACCTTGTGGCTTGACATTGGGCCCAGCTCCTGGAATTCAAGATGCACTGGACCCATATCCAACAAGCAGTATTTGCAGAATACCTCACACCCACTACCTGTTAAAGATTATTTTGCTCCCATCATCTCCCTAAATATATTTGAGAGACTATAATGACATCTGGATTTGCAAGATGAGGAACTGTCTTATACCATTTAGATTAGCTTTGAGATTTAAGATACATCCTATATAGTTATCAGACCACATCAACAGGCAGTAAAAAACATCACATGGCAAATGCATACATCAAGCAATTGAACAAAGTATGCCTCTGGAGAAATAAAGTTGCAAGTCCAACAAGTATCAAAAAAAGGCTTTACAAAATCAACTACTTAAAGAACAAGATGTATGTGGAATGTTAAATTTAACCAACACAGAATGTTATATTACCATTCATTAGGCCTCTACTTCCATTAAGGAAGCGTGAGTTAAGATGTAAGAAACTACTGGTTAAACTGCAGAATTGTTTCGATCCATGGAGGCAAATGACTGGTTTAGTGGTTGGAGCCCTAGCTCCTGGTTGATGTCTACACTCTGATCATTAGAACTTGTAGGGTGGGACTTATGGTTACTGCAATTTGGAATGATGTTAACTGGATTTATTTTCTAAATTATTGGAATGGCAATTGTTTAGTACATGATTTATTGCATTATCTCTTCTGCTTCATCCTCATTTTCTCCCTCTGTCTGGTGTGTTCACATCACCACCATGGATGAAGACTACTATCAAAGACTATGACCACCCATCAAAACATAAGTAACAAAGTGGTATAAGGAAAGGCTTAATAACATTTGCAGCATGTACTTTAAATAAGCACTCACTGGTAGCTATCTTCTGCTTGTTCTACCTTCTCTATCTCTTTATATCTCTCTCCATCCTCCCCAGTTGTCCTGACAAATTTGGGAGGAAACTTCCAAAGGGGTCCCTCTAGAAAACAGATTCAAGGAGTCCCTCCCCCTGCCAGCTCAGAAAAAGATTTTCTTGGAGAAAAGCGGAAAAAACATCTTTATTTAACAAGCAAAGTTCACAAGAATAAAAAATGAATAATATTAAACAAAAAAACCTCTCACTGCTCTGAGATGGAAAATTCAGAAAGTCCTTATTGTGTGGTATATGTTGGCTTGCTTGGTCTCTTATCAATCCCTCCTGTGCTGGAAAATGCCACACCCCAGGCCTCGGTGGGATACAGGTGTGAACTCCTAGTGTTTTTCTGGGTTTTCAGTCCTGAGCAGGGCTGATCAGTTCCAAGAAAAAGACGAGCCACAGTCTTTTGAACTTCTCTGCCTCAGCTCGCTAAAAACTAACTAAAAGCAAATAAGAGCTCTTTCCATACTGTCTGTGCTGCAGACAACGCTGTCTGTGAGAAGGAATGCATGGGAGCACATGCAGTTTCTGCAAACAAACTGCACACTTTTTCTTCCCCCACTTTGCTCTCAGAACCAGTCTTAAAGGTGCAGAACTTAATACCCAGTATAAACAGAACAGACAACTGGGGATACAAGTATCATAAAATCAGTCTCAGAACCACCTCTCTCTTTTTTCCCTGTAATCTTAATAAAGTTGGTACACAAAGTAAAATTGGTGTTCTTGTACCAGCATTTAGTCTCATTTGCACCTTCATTTGGGCAGAGGAATTTAATATTGAATTGTAACAGTAATTTGCTGATAAAACTTCATGAGGTTTTTTGGACTCTCTGATTTTTGTCATTCTTTTCAACCATGAGCATTTACAGATCTGTGGTGGGACATCACAGTCCCAAGGGACCAGCGTGGGGGGCTTTGTTGGGGGCATGTCAATAAGACAGGATGATTTGCCAACCATGCTCACCTGTGCCTGTTGCTTCTTGAGAGAAAGAGGAGTTCAGGCAAGGCCCATGCCAACAGGCAGAGTAGGAGGGCCCCAACACTCCTCTTTTATGGGCTAAGCAGAAACCCTGCCCTTAGCCTCTTCCATGCTTCTTGCACTTCAGAACCAAAGAGGGGTTGCATCTTGGCAGTGCCACCAGGCTAAACATTCCCCAGACATTTAGAGTCATGGGTTGATGGCTGGACTCAATGATCTTAGATGTCTTTTCAAACCTTACTGATTCTACGATTCTATGAAATGTAGTATGGAATCAGGAACCCTTTTTTTTTGGTGGGGGGGGAATATCTGGGAAGATCTCTGGAATTTACATAAGCACAAGAGAGATTTTCCCTGTCCATTCAATGCAGAAACGCTTCTTGACCCTATGTAGGAAATAAACATCACTGTGAGAAACAGTTGGGAATAACAAATAGAAATTTTCTGTTCTCAGTTTCACTGAGAACATATTATGTTGGACAAGAAAACTGTGAGAATAAATACAAACATAGTAATTTGCTGCCTTGTTCTGTGAGGAGATTAAATGCAAGAAAATCATGATTTATGAGTAAAGAGTTTTACCACCACTCATTTAGTTGCACATCTGACATTAAAGTTTTTTAAGCAGGTATGCACCCAAATCCTGTACTTAGGTAAAGCACCATAGCCAAGAACAGTCCTAATCCATATTTGAGGAGCATCATCAGCTTTCCTTTGCCAATATTGATATGACAACATTAAAAAATTTGTTTATCCTGAATATTTTGTGTTAAACATTTAAAATTCACTGATTCGCTAGAGAATAAACATTCATTAATTAACAGCAGAAAGTAAACACTCAGAGGGGAAAAACAGAGTTAAAGTGATTTAATTTAAAAATTCATATGAATATTCATGGCATTATTTTGCCTCAGTTTCTAGTTCTAATGGTGCTGTTTCTCTGAAGAACTAATTTAATTGAGTAGATACATGTTTATGTGTACAGAAGTTCTCAAGTGTTGCATTAATTCTGCTTTCTTTTTTCCCTAGGCATCCAACTCAAACACACAATTTAAAGGTCCATTATATACATACATATATATATATTTCACAGTGTGTTTGCCTGTAAAACTCTCAAATAAATAATTTTCTGAAACATACCTTGGGAATCTGAAATTACTTCTGCCACAGAACACCATTCTCACGCTTTCAAAGTCCCAAGAGTTTTGCAAACATAGGAATATTTAGGAGACTCACTGCTGCAACAACACAAATGGATCCTGCCCCTTTTTTATTAAAAGAAAAAAGAAGAGAAAACCTGTCTGATTTCATTCACAATATCAGATTGTGATTCTATAATACCAGCCCTTTTTTTATTGGATACTGTCTTGTTTCCTGACTGCAAATACTAATTCAGTACTGTCCCCAGCTGGCAGAAATGCACACCCATGGGACATAGACACTTGAGTCACAGAACCACAAAATCACAGAATTAACTAGGAAAAGACTTTTGAGATCATCGAGTCCAACCTATGGCCTAACACCACCTTGTCAAACCATGGCACCAAGTGCCACATCCACTCTTTCCATAAACACCTCCAGCGACAGTGATTCCACCAGCTACCTGGGCAAAACATTCTAATGTCCAATCACTCTTATTTGTGAAGAACTTTTCTTTAATGTCCAGCTTAAAATATTTGTCTGGTATGCAAAAGGGAGACAGGAACCCCTGAACTGCAAGAGTGTTGTCAAACAGCCCCAGCCAGATGGAACTTTGACAGACAAAGGTAAGACTATCTCATAAATGTAGTTATCAACCACTGCCCACAGGCAGAAGCTAACTGCATGGACAGGCATGGCTAAAACAGAACTCCAGTTACAAAATGTATTTCAGATTCAGAGGAACTTGCTGAGTACTTGTTCTTCAAGCACAAAGACTACTTACAGTGCTGTTGATCCACAAGGAAATATGGATCTGCATAAACAGAATACAATTTTTTTTCAGAATTCACATACGGTAAAATTAAGTTCTAGTCTCTTTAGCTACTACTTTGTGCCTACTTGTCTAACCTAGTATTTTTCGTGTGAGCTTTTTACTTTTGTGTGAGCTTTTTACGTTCATGTGAGCTACACAGAACACTGTAGTGTGTCATTCACTGCTGCAATCTAACATTTTCTCCTTTTGTTTTCCTAGCATCAAAATAAATTTCTGTACTTATCCCTTGCAAGGCATGCCCAGTGCTAGCTGTATCATGTTATTCTTGCTTCTAAGAAAGCCTGATTTGTACTTGATTCTTATTTCCAGTCTCTTTTCACTGATCTCACTGTCACTCTAGCTTTGTTAAAACCACAAACTGTATGCTCCCTTGTCTACTTTAACACTGTGTCATATTCCTTGGCTTTAAATCCATAAATCACTCACTCTATTAATCTTCTTCACAGAAACACGTGCCTGTAAGGAGGCCCATAGTCACGAACATTAAAAGTAGAAATATATCAAAAAGTGTTAAAGGCTAATTATTACAAAATTATTATGCTTTTTTCTCTCACTATTTTGTTGCTGTCAAAGAGCTTTATCTTTTCTCAGATGTTTTAAAATAATTGCAAGTACAGGGAACAGTGGTTCTCCACCTAATGAAAACATATTATCATATCAATGATATTTGAGAAAAAATGTGGAACAAGGTCTCAAAGGTCTGAATTCCTATTAGAAATTCAAAATATGAGATCTGCTCTGATTTTCACCTTTACTAATGTTCTCAGAAGAAAGTCTGATGCTATTTTCAAAAAAGCATTACCCAGATTATTTTCAAAATATTTGCCCAAGCTATATCAAACTCTCGTGGCTGGGTGAATGTCATTACCTATCCACAAGTACTCTGGCTATGCAAGGTATCCTCAGAGATAAGGGGAGACCATGTTCTCTGGGTGCCAGACAGCCTCATGGTACTTCTGCTGAAGCATGACCAAAGGTATTGACTACATCCCTCAACTGCTAGGTTAATGGTTTGCCTCAATGAACTTAAGGGTCTTCTCCGGCCTAAACAATTCTATGATTCTATCAAAGAGTGTTTTACAAAACCCCTTTTTAACCTCCTACTCAACAGTGCATAATCAGTAAGCCAGATGTTATATGAATATGGAGCACAAAGCAGCAGCTTCTTTCTAACAAGGCTACATTTTTACCATCTAGACAGCCTGGGCACTCTGACATTGAGACCTATGAAAAGGATGTGTTAAAGCCACATCCCTATGCTGGGGATTACTCCTCCACGAGACTTAGCTTCCCAGCATCCATAAAAAGAAATGGTATAGCTCAGAAGCAAGCCTTGTTCTCAAAATTAAACCCCTAAGTCACACCAACAACCTACTCAGATTTAGCTATCAACTGTCTAGAGGATATATTACTGCTTCATTGATGAGAGAAAAGGGGAAACGTAATAGAAATACTTATCAGCTAAAAGGAAGGTAGAAAATTCAGCAGCTTGTCCCCAAATGGATACTTTACAGGACTATGCTGTTTGCTGCTGCCAATGGTAAGTAGCCAGTGAACAGCAAATCCAGCTGGTTATGTGCCCATAAATCTGCACAGGTAATCCCAACTCTGACTTCTCCAAGTCCCTGAGTGCTTAATCACTGAAACTTTCAACTCATAGATGTATTTGTGCGCCAAACACATCAAAAAAACTAAACCACAATTGACACCATAGCTCCCAGCTACATAACATACAGCCTTCTCTGAGAAAACTGTCATATGTCCACAGATTTTATTCATGTGCAGATTGCCAGAGTGTGCAGCATTGATTTTAAAGTCTGAAAATTCACTTTGTTTTTAAATGTGAATACTTTCTTTTTGTGAGAATATAATAGTGGAAAAAAAGACTGATTCTGTCTGATTCTGTCTTTGGTTCAGAAGCATCAGTTCAAATTTTAAAAAGCAAAATAAGGGGTATGATTTGTATAACAGATAAAAACCATACAAGATCTCTGCAGTAAGTGGATATACACTTCTTTCAGAACTTTGTTAAATGAATTTTCACAATTTTAAAATAATTGTCAGCTGTTAGAAAGCAACATTTCAATTTTGAAGGAGTATTCATCTCTAAATTAGCTGTGATGGTATCTCTGCAGACATCTGAACTATCTCACAGTTTGTTGTTGAAATAGGAAACCCACTTTAGTTAGGCTAGAGCTGGACAATGAGACTTGATGGCTGTTTGATATGGACACACTGAGTATCTGATAAAAAGATATCAAAACCCATGGTGGTTAGGAATGTACTGCTCAAGATGGTATAATGCAGGTAAGAGTACACAAATTTCTCTTAAATGGGATTTTTCAGCACATCAACTCAAAATTAAATATTCTGGAACACAGAACAAAACATGTGTTTGATTTTGCCTCCTAATGTAAGGCCTAATTTATGCAAAATTTTAATGGTTTGGCAAAAGAGAACAAGCAACAGAAAAGTTTAATTATGCAATACTCTGCAGCCTGATGCATTAAGGATATTTGCAGTTGCTACTATATCAGTGTCTAAGGAGCTGTAATCTCTTTTTTTTTCCCTAAAGTACCTCTAAACTAAGGCTTACAATACCCAAAAGAATGCAGTATTTGACTACACATCTTAAACATCAAAATCCCAAGTTATTGAATGAAGACATATGATACCTCCCCAGCAACCAGTCCTACCAGATCAATGATTGGTATAAGTTGAAGAAAGAGTCTCCTTAGTAGAGCTGAATGGGAACTAGAATTTTCTATAGTCCAGAAATTTCAAATATTGTATATTTATTCAGAAGGAAATTAAAGCAAGAAAAAAAAAATGAAAACCAAAAAAGAAAACGCCATGAGATTCAAGATCAAATCTAGGATAAAGTTATACTTCAGGTCAATCAAAAAATAATTTTAGCTTTTTTATCAATGCTTTGACATATTTTTTGGAGTGAAAATACTACAGAAAATTCAAAATTTTAATTTCACATTATCATTAATAAAGTGGCGTTTCTCCAAATACATTCCAATTAAATCTTTTAGAACTCCAGAAAGCTTCAGACAAGCTCTAACCCACCACTTGCTCAATTTCATACCAGCATGAATCCACACCTTACCTGCAAACTGCTATTTCACATCAAACATATCAGCAAGTCAAATGCACCTTTTTTTCAGTCAGACCCTTGTGGATTGATGCTAATATTAGTTTTAAATTAAGCAGAGCCTGAGAAAGTGTTATCACACATTAGAGCAAGAATACAGATCTCTGATTAATAGAAGACAGCAATAAGCCAAGCAATATTATTTTCATCTCTCTTCGCTCATTGGGGAATTTTAAAGAAAGAGATCTTATTGCAATATTATTGCCCACACCAAAGTTTTTTGGAGGGATAAATCACATGTATCAACAGAGAACTCAAAATATACACACTTGAAAACTAAACCACTAGTTCAGGCTGAGGTAGAAAATATTTTGGTCACTTCTAACACTGTGAAAAAGCATCAATTTCATGTGCATTTGCCATAAAAAAGGGAGAGATTAAAAGATATGGTCTAAGGCACCCAAACTCTTCACCAACAGAAACATATTTTCCATTATATTTACCGTCCACTGCTCTCCAGAAAGCTGAAAAATAAACTTGTTTTGTTCCTTATTTACTCCATCTGACAAGGCATGACTCTTCTTGTGCTGAGGAGTCTTTCCATGAGTGTCCAGGTTCTTCTCATTGATGTCTACAAAACCATTCTTAAGGTATTTTGATTGAGGAATACCTTTCTTACGGCACTCTAGTATGAAATTCCATTCCTGTTTTATCCTGAAATAGTGCCAAAAAAAGTTTATGTGAATCAACTGAAAAAATATGGCAGGCAAGTTCTAAAGCTTAATCTATGTTTGCAGGAGTACTTAACAAAATACAATTATTCATCTAAGGTATAGGCTATATAAATATATATATATTATATATATATGTCTGTGTATATATAAAGAAAATATGCATTTCCTGGAGTTATGCTAAGATTTGCTAGACATACTTATAGATTTCAAGTGATCAGGATTTCATTCACTCACTATAAAACAGCAACACCCAGAGAATAACAGAAAAGTGGAGACTGAGCAAACTGTTACAGAAAAGAGCAAACATTATGCCCTTTAATTTGATAGGATATGAAATATATTCTCACAGAACAAGTCATATGCATAAACAAACCAAGTACCTGGTGATATATGAAAACATTTTCTTTTGGAAAAAAAAAAGGCAAGAATGCCTTTTTTCCCTGTCCTTTCTTGTTCAAGAATAATGATTTATTTTACTTTTGACACCAATATCTTAGAAGGTAAAGGACAAAGTTATCACATGCCAACTGATTTCAGATTCAATTTCAATATAACTTCTACACCACCTCCAAGGCAAGCTTTTCCTCATACGAATTCAGGTGCAAATTCAATTTGACATGATTAAGCATTGTAAAAGGCTCATGCTTTTAGTTAGGAGAGATTTTCTTCAGCTTAGTCAATTAAAGAACTGGTTGATTAACAGAAACAAGCCTTCCTCACACCAAAATAAGGCTCTGCAGAGCCCCTTGTATCATAAATCTGACCTCACACTCTGAATTCTATATTCTGTGGTACATAAGACTTGTTTATGTCATCTCCATCCTCTGATAGAAACCCTAATCTAAACAATTGAAGAAAACTGAGATCTTAAGAAAGACACAAAGTTCAGGGCAAAGTACTCCTAGAGAAAGTAAATATGTCATGTCCTAGAAAGAGAAACACATGCAAGTTTATAAAGTTCAAATAGGAAGCAACAAAACTTTGACATGTATTACCACTTAATCATGGGATTCTTCTCTACAATGCTAAGATGTAAAAAAAAAAGAAGTGCCATATAATCATAGAATTATTTGGGTTGGAAGGGGTGCTGAAGATCACCTAGTTCCAGCCCCACTGCCAAGGGCAGGGGCACCTTCCACTAGACCGGGTTGCTCAAGTCCTCCCCTCAACCACAAACAAGATTTGAACACTTCCGGGGATGGGGCATCCACAGCTTCTCTGGGCAGCTGGTTTCAGTGCCTCATCACCCTCACAGTAAAGAATTTCTTCCTAATATCTAATCTAAACTTATGCTTTTTCAGTCTGAAGCCATTCTGCCTTGTCTTGTCACTACAGCTCCTGATAAAGGGGCTCTCTCTGGCTTCCTCTTCAGATAATGGAAGGTTGCTATGAAATCTCCAAGTAACTTTCTCTTCTCCAGGTTGAACCACCCAAACTTTCTCAGTCTGTCTTTGTAAGGGAGATGCTCCAGTCCTCTTATCAACTTCATGGCCTCCTCTGGACTTGCTCAAACAATTCCATGTTGTTTTTGTTTTGGGGGCACCAGAGCTGGATGTAGAGTCTCACAAGAGCAGAGTGGAGGGATAGAATCGCCTCCCCTGACCTGCTTTAGATGCAGCTCAGGACACAGTTGCTTTCTGGGCTGTGAACACATAATGCTGGGTCATGTTTAGTATTTTGTCAAATATCACCTACAAGTCCTTCTCCTTAGGGCTGCTCTCAATCAGCTCTATGCCCAGAATATGTCTGGGATCACCTCGGCTCAGGAGTAGGACCTTGCACTTCACTTCGTTGGATTTCATGAGTTTTGCACAAACCCACCTGTCAAGCCTGTCAAGATCCCTCTGGGTGGCAACACTTCCCTCCAGTATGACTGCATCACACAGCTTGGTCTTGTCAGTGAACTTGCTGAGGGTGTCCTCCATCCCACTGTCCATGTTGCCAAAGCAAAGATGCTGAGCAGCATCCATCCCAACACTTACTCCTGAGGGACACCACTCATCACTGATCTCCACTTGGTCACTGATCCATTGGCCACAATACTTGGCATGCAGCCATTCAGCCAAGTCTTTATCCACCAGATAATCCATCCATCAAATCCATGACCCCCTATTTAGAGTCAAACATATCATGCAAGACAGCACTGAATACTTTGCATGAGTCCAGGTAGATGATGTCAATTGCTTTGCCCCTATCCACCATGGCTCCGTCACAAAAGGCCCCCAGATTGTTGGGATTAAAATCAAAATGTCTAGTTTTAAGTCACATACAAGAAACCAGTTACAAACTTAGGTACAAGAAGCATGTCCCAAAATCTTGTTGAAATAAATAATTTTTGGACATCCATAACAAGGTATGAAACTGCAGTGTAGAGCACTCTGATAGAAATACAGTATCGCAGATTAAAAGT
Source organism: Trochalopteron elliotii (assembly GCA_024734555.1). Classification (NCBI taxonomy): domain Eukaryota; kingdom Metazoa; phylum Chordata; class Aves; order Passeriformes; family Leiothrichidae; genus Trochalopteron; species Trochalopteron elliotii. The sequence continues at coordinate 198,743 of JANPWX010019700.1, read as the reverse complement.
CATAGTTGTCTTAACACTATCAAAATAAGTCTTTAGAGAGCAAAACTTCATGCTTAGATAGAAAGATATTGAGACAGTTGTATACATAGTGGCACTTACAGAAATCTCAGGGGATTTTAGAGAGAATTGGAAGAAGAGAGTACAGCAATGGCAAAGGCACAGAGCACAGGGGCACACTGCAGGCACTTCCTGCACTTTTGGAAAATACATATAACCATTTATCAGAGGAGCAAGCCTGAGAGACTACCAGAGGAGAGTTTCAAGGAACAGCACAGTACACATGGAACATAAGAGAACTGCAGAAAGCCCCTTCTGTAATAATGACTGCAATGTATTCCTAGGTGACATCTTTATAAAGGGAAAGTACAGAAAAGCACCTTCTACAATACTTCAGGGGGTGAATTAAAGGTGAAGTTGGTTAAAAGGTAGCTCACTGGATAAAACTCACTGGATAAAGACTATATGAAGAGAGCACAAACTCAGACTAAGTACATTCTACTGAAAAGACAGTAAGGATCTCTTTATCCCCTGTTTCAAAAATTACAGAAATATTTTTAGAAAGATAAAATTGTATTTATCTTCAAATAAAAAAAATTAGAAGGAAACATGAGCTCTGATAAACACCAAAAGAAGCAAATTAATTTACTGCAGGTATACAAATGAGTAGGAAAAGGATTTGTAGCATATCAGATGAAGGAAGCTTCACAGAGGTGAGGGGAACAATAACTTCTCAAAATATGAAAGGAGCGATAAAGGAATAGTTATAGAAGTTATTGATAGCTGTAGAAATGTTTCTCATTCTTGGCTTCAGTTTTCCTTAGAGAGATCAGAATGCACTTCACAAGTCAACATCTGGAAGAATTCTTGGTATTTAAAGTATCAATTAGGGGAAGTGTGAGGATACTAAAATATATTTGAGATAAATCTAGCAGTAGCTCTCAGTGTCTATTGCATTGTGAAATGTTTCATACCACAGCAAGCTGTGATATGCAAGTAAGTTAAGAAAAAATAGATTGGACAGACAGAAAAACATTCAGCTCAGGGAGTCCCTTGTGTGGACTAAAGGTGTTAAGCACAGTGATGGAAGAGTCCACCAACTGTGCAACATATCTCCACAAATCTTGTCTGAGTTTACTTGATATGACAAAGACAAGAAAATAGGTTAAACCAGATACAGCTCCTTAGCCCACACTGTGATATGTCAACAAGCTGTAGCTAATATGTCTAAATTTTCTATTACAGAGGAAGAAATATCCAAACACCTGATTTCTCTAAGCAGCCCTACTAAGGGTATCCCCACCAGCTGCAGTCTAGAAATGCTCAGATGACAGGGTTTTCCATGTCAGCAGACATGATAGTTCAAAAACCTTTCAGATGCTTTGACACATGAGCCAATTCAATTTTAGTGTTGATCTTAACTATTCAATCTAGTCATTTGTACCCCAGAAACTGCCAACACAACAGAGTGTGGATATTATAATAGCAAGAGACTGCTAGGAAAAGCTACAAAACAGTATTTTCATTAGTATATGAAAGGAAAAATATATAGTCCCAGACCACCTACTCATATTTTGATCCAAATTTTGTGTCCCACTGAGTGTAGCTATATAGCTACAAAAGCTCTGTACGGCTAAGAAGTGAAGTGCAATGGGGAAGGTGTTAACTGACTTTCATGGAAGAGAAAAAAATTATCTGAACAATTAAGAGAGAGGAGCCATAAGGACCATAGGATCAGACACTTAGAACTCTTTTTTTCTAAAATATTCCAAATTTTACTTGCCACTGCTGTACTGCTCTTTCTCACATTCTCCAGTCCTCCACAAAGAGCTTTTCTGTCCTTCTGTGAAGCTTAACTCTGCATTACTACCCTCTCATTTCCATGGAATTCCTACATTTTCTATCAAAACAATAAATACTTCACTCAGTGCATCATTTAGTCCACTGAAAAAAGTTGCCCACAAAATGGGGAGTTTTCATATTCATTGCTCAATCAAGCCCAAAAAATGACTGATTCATTCCTCACAGTATAAATTCTAAGAATGTTAAAACTGTAAACAACAGAAAGAAGAGGTCAAAAAGTCTGAGTCAATAAAATGTAAGCTGCATTACTACACATCAGCACTGGCTCTGTCAGGTAGACCCCAGAACACCAGAGTAGAGGGCTCATATCTAAAATTTTACTCTCTCAAAACAAGGAGTATAAAAAAAATGGTAAGAAGGGAGTTACATTAAAGCTGAAAAAACAAACTGCCCTCTGACAATCTGCTCGTAACATGTACAAACCACAAAACTAGGAGGTCATGGCTAACCAGGTAAAATAAAATGCATGCAATAAAATTGTCTGTTGAGCAAATCAGTCAGTGAAATATTTACCTCAGGAGAAAGACAGGGGTTAAAAATTAAACCTCATAGGGAATTCAACATGTATGTTGCACACTGATACAGAAATCCTGTATCAATTTTCCTCTTTATCCATAATATTAAGTTATGGTAACATGCTCTGTAAGGCTTTTAAAGAATGCAAGCATTGTGTACCATCACATTTAGAGCAGATGGAAGGTGAATTAATAATGGAGCAACAAAAGTGCATAGTTTTGTACAGTATATCTCAGAATGAAAACATTATATTTCCCATGGGCCAAGGGTCTAATAATTTACAACACCTGGCTGTATCCTCAAGTTACACACTACCCAAATTAATCACTACGAGCCTAATTGGCCTGGAGTTGTAACTTACATCAAGCCAGTGTATATCATGAAGAAAAGATGACAAAGCTGTAAATTCGCAGGTTCAGTTGAGAATGAACCAAAGGGATCTATTTGTCTACATGGTTGTCATTCTGCTCTGATTGAAGTGATGGTACTTTTTAAAGAATCATTTGAAAATAAAGCCCTTTTTTAGTCTTCTTTTGGTGACAATTATCAAATTAGACGGAATTTCCACCATGTTTGTCATATCTGGAGGCTATTACATGAATTTTCAGGAAAGATCTCTAAAAGAAAAGGCCTCTAAACCAGTGAGGCAAACAGAAAAAAAAAATCCACACAAATAAAATAATCTTTTAAATACTAATATACTTCTGGAGAAATTAAGCTTCTGCGCTTGACACTTTAAAGACTCCTGATATTCCAGAAACACACTTTCACATATGACAAAATAAGTTACAAAACCCCAGCTCTCCTGAAGTTTATGTCTTTTTAATACTATTTAACAACAAAATATTTTCATCTTCCTCTAGGTCTTGATCAAACTGTTGAAGTCAAAATAAAGAAACAAAAATTATTTTCAGTAGTAAGAAAATTGAAGATAGTAAAGTCAAGCCTAACTCAGGAGGAAGTTTAAAAAAAATCTTTTTCTTGGACTAAGGGCCCAGATGAGATCTAAGGCTCCAACTCAGCTAACTATTGCAGTATTTCCTGTTCAATCATACAAACAGTTCCACTAATTTTAAAAAAGGCTAGTTGCATGCTGCTTCTGTTTGTCAAAAATAAAAAGAAAATTAACTTTCATACCTATGTATCTGTAACAAAAAGGCACACCTGTCACTAAGGCAGACATATGTAGAATAGAGGAATTTTACTCTGGCAAGTTATTTTCCAGTATATTGCCTTTTTACAGTAAGCTTTCAGGACAATACTCTACAGTTATGAAACAAGATCAGCAGGGAAATAGAAGATTCAAGTATTTTCATTTTGGTTAGTGCTGTATTCCTCTTCAGGTAACCATTTCTCAAATGCTACTTTACTATTGGAGTATACCTTCAGAAAAAAGATTCATGCCACATATATTTTTTATGATTATTATTATACATATTTTTTTTGGACGTGGGACATATTATACCTATTTCAAGGACATGGGAGTTCCCTGCTTGCAATTTTATTTTCTCCAGCAAAATTATGAATCTATCAACCTGATGCAAAGAGTTGCTCTACAGTAAACTCAGTGATTGGACCTTTCAAAGGAGCAACCAGCTTGGAAAAGAAGTATGTATTGGCAGGGATTTCAGAGCCATCACAGCAAATGAGGAGTAACTGGGTTTCTTTCAATTGCTCTTACTTCAGCATGTACCCTCTGCTCAAAGTCTGATTAGAAGCTCTTGGAGGAAAGCTGTGATTCCCAGGTAAGGAAAGGAAGTTTCGTTAGATGGCACTATTTCCTCTAAACCAGGACACAGGGATTGGCGGGGACACTACATGGTGGCACCAGTTTAGAACTCCTGAGCAATGTTTAAATCAGAAGAATCACTACCGTGCAGGATCATTAAATAATCCTATGGAATTTTGAGAAGAGCATCACAGTAAAACTGGAGCTCAGCCCAGAATAATATTCCTGATGGATGAGTAACATTTGCCTCAAATTCAATTGGATTGATTCAATTTCAGTATCACTGTCAGGCACTTCCAAGCATTTTAAAGGATTGTGGCTGAACATCAGCTTGTCTTATAATGTGCTTCTGTGCATTACTTTAGATGCATGGTCTATATGCACAAGTGCCTACAAACAAAGGCAAGTAACTTGGTATATTTATTAGTGCTGCAGATCAAAACCAAAATTGGTGACTATAATTTGTGTTTGGGGCCAAGGGACTCCCAGCTTCAGTTTTAGACTAGCTTGGAAAATGTTCTGCATTGAATATTGAGTAGGAGAATAAAGATAAACAGAACAAATAAAATCTTAGTTCAGGTATGAATAAAATTACAACAGTGAAGTTTGGCAGAGAGATAAAGACAAATCTTTTTTATTAAACAAACATGTAACCTCTCAGGGAAAAAAGTCAGTCTGCCTGCAAAGTGTAGGTTTTTTGTTGTTCTTTACTTTTAATATTTGGGAAGTATATAACTCAAAAAAAAAATACATGTATGTTTAATTAGCTGGGCTTTGAGAAGAAACTTTTGGAGAAGAGACACTGGAAGAGGTAGCTGAACAAACTTTTATTTTTGCTGCATGTTTATTGGTGGACAGAGGAGACTGTGTCATTTCACAGCAAAGATTTAGATAGCTAATCTGGACAAACAGCTCTGGCATTTCCTCATTTGAATGCTTAATGTATTAGCCTTTAGATTTATCTTACCTGCTTTTCACACAAATGACAAACATGTTGCAATCCCTCAAAAAAAAAGTCTGACAGTAAACTTTCACTCTTATTCCTTAAAAAAAAAAATTAAAAGAGAGAAAAGAAAACAAGTAAAAAAGAAATCTCAATGCGGAAAATCCTCATCCTACATCAAGGTCATCAGATAGCATTCAGGATTTTGGGGAACAATAAAAGATTGTTCCCCACTACCAGAATCTAGAAGATTAAATATAAAACAGTGCGATAAACACAAATTTCTTTCCACAATATGCACTTTCATAAACATATAGGAAATCTCAGGACAGTGCACATTTTTTGTAGCTGTTTGTATAGGTTCATATCCTACAGGAGATTTCAAAAGGGCTTGTCTGACAAGATCAAGAACATGACATAAAATTAAAATAAGCCTACCCACCATGTTCCATTTCTTTTTCTTTTATATTCAGTTGCTGGTTTACATGTATTCTTTAAACTGCCATACTTTCACAGTCCCACAGAACCAAAGAGGAAACAGAGGACTTAATTAAATCCACAAAAAAAATTTGTCTGATACCAATACCTCAGAAGGCTGGTATTCTCAGTGGTTGGTTAAGCACAGCTTCCACTGGCCAGTTGCTTAAACATCTGCCTTGTAAACAGATCTTTACAAGACCTCACCATTAATGCACTGTTGAAGATTTTCATTAGTGAGATTTTCGTCTTAAGAAAATCTTCAGTCAAAAATTATCTTACAAATTACAGTTTAAGGAGGCTGCAGGAACTAAACTACCTCGCCCCAAGGCAAACAAAGTTCCCTAGAGGTTAACTGGGAATTTGTGCTTGAGTAATACATACTACATTTCAATGCATATTATCAGGTCATTTTACATAGTAACACAGCATATAAAGGAAATGCACAATCTCAAAGACATTAGTAAATTATAACATCTTGGAGAAAAACTGAGTTTTGTTAAAAAAAAAAAAAAAAAAAAAAAAAAAAAAAAAAAAAAAAAAAA
>JANPWX010019700.1:80746-192573 GCA_024734555.1 Trochalopteron elliotii | reverse complement strand
AAAAAAAAAAAAAAAAAAAAAAAAAAAAAAAAAAAAAAAAAACCAAAGCAGTTCCAAAGGCCAGATTCCAAACTCTGTTTCATGAGTGTATTTGTGGAGAAACTCTATTAATTTCAACCCTACCTAGGAAATTACTCTGACTTCCAGCAAAAGTAAATATCTACAATCTTAAATGTTAGAATGCAGTCCTCATTTCAGGGAAGTGCCCTCTCTAAATATCTTTTTGGAATTATCATTTTGGGTCAAAGTACTTTCAAAATACTTTCTTACTGTGGCACAGTATGAACTTGCATTGATTTCAATGGACCTACCTGACAATAGTAAATTTTAATCCCTGAGTATGTTACCTGAATTCAGTCAATGCAGAACTCCATAAAATAATGAAATATATTTATACATGGAAACATTATTTTTATTATTTAATTAGAAATACAACTTTACCTATACTTTCAAGCTAAAAACCAGTCTTCTGGTTTCAAGCTAAAAACCAGTCTTCTCATATTTTTGGTCCAACATTTGAAAGCACTGAAAAGCACTTAAGAAACAGCTTGTGAGCTGACATTTAGGACCTAAATGCCAGCAGTCACTGCACACCTCATAAAACAAAGAGAATTTTCTTTCCCTGAATTTGGCATTCTATTACTAATATTCTTATTACTTTGATCATTATTCTATTCATTTTGACCCTTCTGTAAGGCCTGCACCATGAGAATGAACACAAACTTTGCCATTTGTTTCTGTGGGTGTAATAGTGATCACTCATATTCAGAAGACGAAGTCTAATACATTTCCTCTTTTTTTTCCAGGAGCTCTACAAGTAAAACTAACTGGAAAGCAATCTAAATGTATGAAGACACACAACTATACAAAGTACAATATGCAAATGGCAATTTAAAGGAAGAAAACAAAAATCTTTTTGCACATGCAGCAAGTGCATAGGAACTTTTATTTCTGTGCATTATATCTCAAATTTCCTATCTTTGAGTGGTACAGGAAGATAAGAGAATGCATTTAGACATCATTAGTGGAAAAAACCACAGAAAAAGCAGTGAAGTTCTACTCTTTCAGATGGAAGTGTGTCTACAACAATTAACCACAGGCAGAAAAAACAAGGAGAATGCATTGCTTTCATGGAAAAGACAAGTCACTATAAGAACTTATTCTTGACATATGCTACTGACAAAAGCCATAGGAGCACTTCTAAGCTACCTCAGAGGACACAAGGGCCTTTCCCTCTTACAGAGAGAGGTTACCATGCATAATTTGCTTTTGCACTAGTCAACTCAAAAGTTATCTTCTGCACCACAGAATACCAAAAAAACAACAAAAAAAAATGGCAGGGGGATGTTGACATGTTGCCCACATTAGGACAGAAATAAGGTTTGATCAAGTCCGATCCAAATCCTTTCGCTTATGTTTTCTACCACAAGGTAAACAGCAAACATCCATCTCTCGGCTGTCATGGCAGATGGCAACTAAGTACCACACAGACATTTACTCCCCAACTCCCTGGCAGGATGGGCAGGAGAATCAGAAAAAGAAACAAGTAACACTTTTGCATTGATTTAAGAATAATTTAATAATAGAAACAAATTAAAATACAGTAATACTAATAATATTATTATTAATGGCAATATAAGTAATTAAAAGAGAGAAAGAAAACCCAAGAGAAACAAATTATGTCAAATACAACTGCTCACAGCCTGCTGACCCACTCCTAGTTGATTCCTGAGAAACAATCACTCACTTCTGGCCACCAATTTATATAGCAAGAAAAAGGTTCTATGGTATGGAATACCACATTCAGGTCAGCTGTCCTGGCTGTGCTCCCTGTCAGCTCTATGTTCAGTCTCTCTCTAGCAGAGAATGAGACGCTAAAAAGTCCTTGACTTAGCATAAGCACTACATAGCAACAATCCAAACAACAGTGTGTTATCAACATTATTCTCATACTAAATCCAAAACACAGCACTGTACCAGTAACTAAGAAGACAACTAACTCTATCCTAGCTGAAACCAGGACACAGCTCACACCCAAAAGAAAGATTATCCTTGCTAGAAAATTCAATCTGAAGGATGAACTTCTTTTTTAATTTTTTTTTTCTTTTTTCATTAGGATTATGGTTTTTAATGTAAGCTTTGGTGGAGATGGGAAGGCCAAGCCCACTGTTATGGCTGTTTTGAAGAGAAAGGTCCCACAAAATGGCCAGTCAGACTTTGTATTACCCTGGTCTCCTCTTAGACCAGCTGCTCTGTTGTCAGTGTAGCTGCACTGGCTGTGAGAATCTACTAGTGAGGGTATCCTGAGAGTGCTGAAACACCACACAAAAGGTTCTATGCAGTTCTTAAATAAGGGCACTGTTTAACCCCGTGCATTTTATTTTTAAAACAGAACATGATTTCTACTTTTTTCTCTTCTCATAGGGAGGAAAATCATAAGTCTCATGTTCTCAAACTTGGCAACACAGTTTAATATTTAACAGTGTCTTATGGGAAGCAAAATATTGCTTAAAGAAAAAATAAATTCAATATAATAAAAACAATAAAATAATCATTGGGTGTAAGCACTATAATCAAGGTCTTCTTTAATACCCCACCTAAAAAAAATAACCTAACAATTCTTATTCTCTTTGCTATTACCTATTCAGAAGCAATTGCATGTGTCCACTAATTTAACTCTTTTTCTTTCTCGTGTCAACACAACAAAAAGACTTAAAGTATTTCTTAGTGCTGAAACTTATGAGCAAGTGTTCACAAATTCTATAATTTTTCTCTTCAATTTATGGCTATGGTAAACAATAAAATATATCATTAACATATCACAATCTACACAGGACAGAGCAGAAAGTAATGAAACATAAGTATTGTTTGTGCTGCGTTTCTCTTACTGTCATGTGAGGAAAGAAAGATGTCATTGAAATAAAACCCAATCCCCAAAATTTTAATAATCAACAATTATTATTTAGTATATTCATCATATTTATTATATATATTTCTATCTATTATGTTTAGCATATAGCAATGTTAGTGGATAATAAGAACAGATTTGGTTAAAATGAACAATTCAAAAGGTGTCTTACTTCTCCAATGCACTTTGTTCTAATCTTTCTTTCTCCTTCCTCTGACGTTCTTTGTTCTTCTTAACTCGAGTTTCCCACAGTCCTCTTATGACAGAAAAGTCAAATATCACCACCTGATGCCCCATATTGATGACATTAAGCTTCTCCTGTAAGAAGAAGTCAACTTTTCAGAAAAGGAATAATGAGAAAAATAAAGATCCAAACTATCATATTTCATTAAAATTGTCTGGGGAAAAGAGCTGAAGTCATAAGAAATATTAACATAGTACGTTTTCCATCTTACCCAATTTATTTAGGGTTTTATGCTGGCAGTAACTAATGTGGCACACAATTGACTTCTACATAAAATCCATGGCAACAGCTACACATTAAATTTTTTGTACTCCTCACATTTTTTCATTTTCAAGATAAAGACAGAGTTGAAAAAAAATACTGGTTTGATTAAGTAACACTGATGAAAATAGCTTTAAAGGCTTTGCATTTTTAATCATTTCTGTGACTAATACTAAAATGAATGCTCATAAAGAATTTATTCATTTTAAATCATGCAAAAGTAACAATCTGGAGTTGTTGTGTATTGATCTTCATGACCTCAAGCTATCCTATTTCAATGTAATTTGTGAAATTCCAGTGTTCCCTAAGTATGTGCTTATCTATGAGAGGCATTGAAAGACCAGCCCCATAACATGCAAAACAATTTACCTAAGGCAGAGACATGGGGAAGATTTTGTGAACATATCATCGTCCCCACTTACTAACATGTCCTTATTCTGGTGAGTCAACAGGGTTGACCTTGCAGCAGCCAAGAGGGCCATGGGCAGAACCCTGGGATCATTCACCTCAGCACATGCTGAGGTTGTCATACCTGCCTTCTTCAGCTTGCTGGAGTGTACAGTCAGATAACACCAGGTCATAATGAGCAACCACATGTGAATCATTTGCCTGTCCTGTACATTGTTATTAGTATTTTTGTTACTGTATAATTTTTTTTCATTGCTGTTTCCACTAAATCGTTCTTAACTCAACCCATGATTTTACCTTTTTGTGCCTCCCATTCTTCTTTAGATCCTGTTACAGGGGGAAGGCAGGCAGTGAGAGAGCAGCACATTGTCTGGTATGTTTTGAGAAGGAACACTAAATCAAGGAATACCATTCCTAAACCACAACATGTATAGAGACACATTCCAACAGTCAAATGCTGTGTATCAGGTTCCATGCAGTTAAGAAGTTATGTCAGTCAGAAAAGGAAGGTCAAAGAATATGTACCTCTGATACAAAATGCTGGAAAACTGGTAGCAATGGGCAAGGAGAAAGGTTAGTTGCTCATTCTTTAGTGGCAACCTCTTTTCCCACCCTGCTTGACTGAGTGGACTGCAGAATGCGGACTGGAAGAGAAAACTCTCTCCCACAAGATCAGGTTCATGACCATCTGAGGAACCTGAGCATATATAAGTTTTTCAGGCGTGATGAGATGCATAGCAGAGTTCTGAGGGAATTGGCTGATGTAGTTGACAAGCCAATCTCCCTGATATCTGGAGTCATGGAAGTCATGGGAAGTACCCCTGGTGAGTGGAAAAAGGGAAACACTGCAGCCATCTGTAAAAAGGTTAAAATGAAGAACCTAGGGCATGACCAAATTGTCAGCCTCACTTCTGTGCCTGGGAAGCTCCTGGAACAGATCTTCCTACAAGCTATGCTAAGGCACAAAGAGAACAGGAATATGATGTTGGAGAGCTAGCAGGGCGTCACCAAGGGCAAGTCCTGCTTGACCAACCCAGTGGTCTTCTGTGACAGAGTGACTACACTGGTGGACAAGGGAAGGGCTACAGATGTCATTTATCTGGACTTGTGTAAAACCTTTGATACAGTCCTCCACAATGTCTTTCTCTCTAGTTTGGTGGGACATGGATTTGACAGGTGGACTGTAGGATGGATAAAGAATTGGCTGGACAGTCACATCCAGAGAGTAGTGGTCAATAGCTCAGAGTCCTGGTGGACATCAGTGATGAGTGGTGTCCCACAGGAGTTTGTATTGGCACCAGTACTAGTCAATATCTTTGTTTATGACTTTCGCAAAAGGATCAAGAGCACCCTCACCAAATTTGTAGAGCATGCCAAGCTGAATGGTACTGTTGACACACCTGAAATGTGGAATGTCATCCAGAGGGACCTGGACAAGCTTGAGAAGTGGGCTTATGGGAATTTCCCACTTATTTTCCCACTTTCCCACTTGGCAAAGTGTCACTTGCTGCTCTAAATGGAAGTGCAAGAAGACCAAGGGCAAGGTGCTGTACCTGGGTCAGGACAACACCTTAAAACACAGGCTGGGGGATGAACAGATGGAGAGCAGCCCTGCCGAGAAAGACTTGGGGGTGCTGGTGGGTGAGAGGCTGGACATGACCCAACCATGGGCACTTCCAGCCCAGAAAGCCAAACATGTCCTGGGCTGCATCCAAAGGAATGGTCGGAAGGTTGGGGGAGGGCATTCTTCCCTTCTACTCCACTCTCATGAGGACCCAGCCTGGAGTCCTGCATCTTCCTCTATGTTCCTCAGCACAATACAGACATGGACCTGTTGGAACTAGAAGGACCACCAGGATAATTAAAGGGATGGAAAACCTCTCCTTCAAGAGAAGATTGGGAGAACTGGAGCTGTTCAGCCTGGAAGAGAGAAGGCTTTGGGGTAACCGCAACCATCCAGTACCTGAAGGGAGCCTACAAGAAGGATGGAAAGAACAAGACACGGGGAATGGATTCAAACTGAAAGACATGGTTTAGATTAGATATTCTGAAGATATTCTTTACTGTCAGGATGGTGAGGCACTGGAAAATGCTGCCCAGAGAAGCTGTGGATTACCTATCCATGCTCAAGACCAGGCTGGATGAGGGTCTGAGCAACCCAGTTCAGTGAGAGGTATCCCTGTCCCGGAACTGGATGATCTTTAAGGTGCTGTCCAAACCAAGCCATTCTATGATTCTCTGCCTGAAACACAGCATGGCTTACAAGATGGTGCTCCCTACAAGGTTCAGTACCAACACAGGAAACTGACCACCTACTAAATCTCTAATGCAAGTCCTTGAACAAATCTTGATAAAAGAGGTGAAGCTATCTTGCTTTCTTGCTCAGAGTCACTGGTGAGGGTATAATCATTGCAATATACTGGCTCTCATGAAATGTAGCTAGATTATCAACAGAGGAAAGTTATTTAAACTTTGTGTGAGGTTTTATTAACAAACACATTTATTATACCATTTATAAGCTTAGAAAAAAAAAAAAAAGTAGAAGAAAACCCTGCTTGAACATCTACTTACCAGTTAAAAATAAATCCTCCCCTTCCCTCCCTGTGTATTTTCAAGCTCATGTCTATAATTTTTTCCTCAGATGCTACTGTGATCATTTTTCCAACCATTGTGTCCTTCATCTGGGGCTATCTATTCTGTCCTTCTGTTATAATATTGAGGACGAAGGAGAAATTCTTCCCCCCTCTGTATTTTTTCCTTGTTACTTTGTAACTGTCCCTTTCTCATTCACCCCCTTCTACCTACACATCCCTCTATAGAATATAACACATAAAGGAATAACTTATTCTGAGCCAGGAAAACACCCTCATGTCCTGTGGAAAATGCACAGCATGAACTAAAAAGGATTATGCTCTGCATAGGTACCTGCAGAGCAAAGGTACCTACCTGCTCACCATGTTAGTCATCTCAGTAAGAAAGGCCGTTTCAAATACCAACAAGTACTGGCTCAGAAACTGGTCAGAGACCACTATCATTCTGTTTACATAGCCTTCTGTATCTCAGGATGTTTATATAAAATGTTATCTTTGTTGTTCATAAAGCTATTGCACCTATTGCTCGTTTATCTTTGCTAGCACTAAAAATAGGCAAAATAGTTCCAAACCTATCTGGAACTAACAGCTGACAACAGCTGAGTCAAAACCCCATTAAAACACTGTAATTAAAGCAGTGACCTTATTCTCTGTGGAAAGCTTTGTCCTGCTAAAACATACTCACTACTAATTTACAGGAACTGTTTACCTCATAAAATAAAACGTTCACCTCTGCTTACAGGAGAAAGAAACCCAGAGACAAGGACTTCACCCCTCACAGTAACTGCAGACCAGCAGTCACTCTGCAGCATCTAATTCATTTTAATAGAACAATTCATAGAAGTGTGTTTTTGTAGAAAGGCTGTTGCAGAAGCTGAATTTTTGCAAGACAGTGAAGTTGCAGCTGGATACTTGACCTCTGCTGGAACTAGATGGCCTTAATCAACACAGAGCCTGAACAGACTGTGAAAGCTCTCTTTTTCCTTGACTTGTTTCTCACCTTCCTGTCTCACAGCTTAAGTCATTCATTCTTTATTGAGGCACTGATTTATTAAACACTAGGTTGGAAAAGTTCATTTTATCCACATATTACACTATGCTGCAAGGCATTGTGGGGTTTTCTTCTATGGTAAAATCAAAAAGAGGAGGAACTTCCGTTGTAGGTGAGAGCTGTCCATCATAAAGCCTCAGAATTAATCTCGTCAAAAGGAGCAAAGCCACCTGATCAGATTACAGGGTGACTAAGGCTTTAAAAATATGCCTCAGGACAAATGTAAAATGCTTTTTGACATCTACAACTCTGAACAGGTCACCTAGAAATCTTTGCAGGGATGTTGCTTACCCTATATATCCCTGTCTAAAAAGTGGGCATGAAGTATCAAGCACGATTGCAGGACACCTATTTGACAAAATTCTGACACCATCATTTTCCTGATGATGAGCTGTTGCCCAGAAACAAAAACTGGCTAAAGTTAGGCTTGACTGATACTAAGTGTAGGTTCTTCAGGATACCTACTCATGCATGGCAAGAATTTATGACAGAAGAAGCAACTGCTAATAATGATTTTGATTTCTAGAAATACATGTTCAAATTCATGTGGAGTAGTTTCTTTCTTCCAAACATCAGATTAGGCCTGTAGAGGAAAACTTAAAGCTATCATCTATTATTCACAGGTGGTAAGCTACATTTGGATAGATAAAAGTCTCAACCATACACTTCTTTCTAACTTTTTCCCTTCAACTAGGAACACAGCTTTTTTTCCTCCCAGGCCTTAGGTTATTCGCAGGTAATCACTTATTATACTTTTATCCAGTGTCAGAAACAACAGCAAAGTTAGAAAGAGTCTCTAGAGGTCACCTCATCTGACTACTCTGCTCAGAGCAGTCATACAGTTATTGACTCAAGTCTGTACATTCTGCAGCACCCCTCCTCTTCGAATTTCCCCATTTGTAATTGCAATTGTAAATTGTAATTCCAATTTGTAATACAGCATTGCTTCTTTCTCATTCCATATGTACACATGGCCATTAAGGACAGGCTTTTTTCATACTTGAGGATTACCTGACCCACCCATATGGCAGTAAGTGAAAAACAAAAATTATTTCTTACCAGAAACATGCAACCTTGCTTTCATTAAGGACAAGGCCTGACCACAAAAGCAGCCATGACCTGAATTTGCAAGACCCTACTTCATAACTATGCTGAGTTCACTGCTTAAAATCATCTTGACTGGAGTAACAACTACATCTAAATTATGCTGTAGATCATCAGCACACCTTTCCTAGATGATGTATGGTTATAACATTCATCAGTCTTTTGAGTTATTAGTGAGATAGATCACAAAACAAGGCTATTCAGTAACATATGATAATTAATGTACAGTGCTTTTCAAGGGAAAAAGGGATTCAGGAGCACAAAAAGGAGGCAATGTCATTTACAGGAGAACCATATACGGAGAAACTAGTTCTCTGTGTGTATCTTTGGAAGCAAATAATCTTATCCCTAGCCATTTACACCTCCCAAGAAGTTATCTACAAGACCTTAATCAATATCCTTAAAAGGCAACATACTGGAAAGTCAGCCTGATCTTGTCTTCTTTTAATGATTAGCTCAGGAACAAAGCTGGCCATTCAGGATACCCTTTTTTTTTTTCCCAGCTATTCTAAGATGTTTCCTTCAGAAGCAGCCACATGTTACATTTAAGGAAATATTTTTAAGTAACATAATAAATTAATAAATAAATAATATCAAAATTTTTAAAATAGCACTTTTTTTTTTTAATAAGCATTGCATTGCTTGGCCAGGTGACATGAGAATTTGTAACCAGAGAAACTTGTAGAAGTGGTAGAGGAAAGAAATTTTCTTTGGCTTCACTCCTTTCTGCTCTTTATGCTTTTTTTTGGAAAAGGGGGAACAAAAAGTCCCTTTGAACACCATGGCCTTTACAACTTCTCTTCCTCAACTAGCAGGCCATGTCAACCTTGTCCCTGTTTTCATCAATCACAGGAAATCACAGGAATTTGTATAAATGGAATTTTCTTTCTACATTATAAACCACAGATTCTTTCCCTCCACACGGATGTACTTTCAGTTCAAGATACAATAGCCTGCAAAATATTCTTAATTTTCATCGTTCCAGAGTCCTATGCCTTCCTTAGAGCACATTACCAAACTCCTCTCCTACTAAGAAAATCTCTCTGACTCTTCCTATCATAGGCCCCATCTCACCACTGAGACCCATCTTTTTACCAAGTGAATTTAGTAATCTGCCACTTCTCTGGGCCAGATAAGGTGGGAAGAAGCACTTGCTCTGTAGGAGCACTCTTTTGCTGCCAACATTTGGGTTTGGGTGCCCTGTTGCCATGAGCTACCCTTACACACTTGGAGAAAAAAAAGTGCTTTTACAGGCACTTTTATACAATTTCTGGACTCAAAAAGATGAAAACATCTTTCTTTAATCTTGCAGAAACTTTATTTATTTTAATGTAGCTATAAATAGGCCTATTAAAATCAAACACTGTACTCATGTATAATTATATAGATACTCTTAGGCATTTGGAGGATTAACTGGAAAAACCCCATAATCTTAGGGATGATACTCATCATATGTTTTTATTTAAATTATATAATATTAATGCCAAATATTATTGCTAATAAAAGCATGTGCCTAAGTATCTGCATGGATTAATTTTATTTTACCATTTATATTATCATTTATTTTATTTTATTGCATAAATTCACCAAAAAATCAGCAGACTGGTCTCTAGCATTTATTTCAGACTTTTTTTTAAATAGTAGGAGTACTCAGAACCTCTAAAACAGAATCTCTCTAGCAAGGTGTTGAAAATATATAAGATGGAAAAGAAGATAACTACCTTGTAATGTCTACAATCTTTATTAATTTTTATTTATTGTTTTCCATGTTGTTGTTATGAATATATGCATACTTCAGATGTCAACTCTTCAGTAAAACTGGAGAGGTTTAGTATGCTGTGCCTTAAATGCCCTTGCTCCCTTCAGCTACTGATGTCTCCAGCCTTTGTTTACAGGTCTGCCACAGATGCTCCCACAGCCATCTTTGATAGCAGCCAGTTGTACTGATGTGTCATGACCACTTGTATTTGTTTTCACTTGACCTCTGAACCCTGAGCAGACATTCGATGACCGTTTTTCTTCCTTTTTCTTTTTTTTCTTTTTTTTCCCCTTGGCTTACTATAAAAGGGGAAAATTACTTTCAATACCTCTGGAAGTGTCACCAACCTGAGTATGGAAAACCATTGGAGGCAACTAGGTTTCAAAATTAGGATGCTTTTTGGCAGATCCTGGTGTTTAATGCCAAAGGAATTTCATCCCAGTCACCTGCACTTGCACCATGAGGTCCCATGGACTACCAATCTTCAAAAAACAGTTTAAGGATACATGAGCTAAAAGCAGCCCTGAATTCTGGATGGAAAGCCTTCCACAGAGAAAAAGTGCTTTTCAAAACACCAACTTCATTGAAAGAACAGTTTTCAGCCTTTCTGCACTTATCTCAGTATCTGAGATATATTAATCAATGTGTAGATACCTTGAGAAGCATACTACAAAAAAAAAAAAAATAAAGACAAGGCAAGGTCTTCTTTGAGAAGAAAAGTAGTGGAGCACAAGAGAAGTATTCTTAGATATGATGACTCTGTGGTCTGCTAAGATTAACTGTACCAAACTGTTCTACAGCTCCTCACTGTTTACCAACATTATTTGTCTTCTCTGCAGTGAGTAGAATACAGCCAATGATAAGTCAAAATTACATTGGCTTTATTACAGTACAGTTTAAACTCTGTTTAACACTGAACATAGCTGGCATCAGCGTTAATGCTGGCCAACTTGAGTGTGCACAATATTCTGTAGAACAAGACCTATGTCTTCTCTTGATTCTGAAAAAGTCCAACATAGTTTTGATACTACAGATACAGCCAGTGTTAGTCTCTGTTAACAGCTCTCCTGGTTTCACATGGCACCCGGTTGCCCTAAAAATCAGCACTGTGTATACTTTCCTCTGCTGTTTTATGTGGGTTATTAAATTATTAATGGTTTTGTTTCTTCAATTTGCTTAACAACCTGGTTCACTTGGGCCCTTTTTCTTTCAGATAATCACTGTGGGAGGTCTGCTGCACTCTAATGAATATTACTGGCAGGATTACATGGGGGAAAATGTGAGTGAAATATTTCCTACCAATGCTGCAAATAATTTCTTAGGAAATAAGCTCACTCACACTGTGCTTCAGAATTATCAAGTCATTTATATCTCAAGTCTTTAAATAATTCAGAGGAAACCTGACATTTGGATAGCAACTGAACACATTTTTTATGTTATCAGGAAAAGATTAAATTAGAGAAACATGCTGTGATTGAAAGAGCAATAGAGATTGTGGCAATGTTCACCGTATACAACTATATTTTTCTAACTGAGCACAGCTTGTAAATGTGGTAGTGCTTCTCTGTGACACTTGTGGAATGGGAGAGGACTGCAAAGTGGGAAGTTGCTCTTCCCTACCTTGTTTTGCTTCTAGTAACAATCTCTTATTGCTCTACACCAGCAGGGAATTATCCTTTCTGCTAATTTGGTTGGTTTATCTGTTACTACTCTCGCCAAAAGTGCAGATTTGACAGCGAGGGTTTGAGGTCTAGGATCCAGGATGATTGTGTTTCAGAACACACATTGTTGGCTCCTGGGGAATATGTGGGCAGGGCGATGCAATGGATCACAGTGGGTGTCCCTCTGAAGGCCTGCGTCCCCAGAGATCCAATAAATGTAGCTGCAGTACAGAATAAATACAAGAGGAAAGATACAAGCTGCTCCAGGGCTGGAGAAGACAGTCCTGACACCTGGACATGAGCCCAGATGTTTTGGGAGTCTGAAATGCTCCTTCCTGCTCTCTCAAGAGTACACTCTCAGCCAGCTGGCTCCTACATAAACAAACACAGACAGACAGTGACACTTTCAAGCTATTAATTAGTCCAATTTTCATTGAAGTTAATTTCAGAAATTAGTGTCTTTCTGTATCACAGAGCTTAATCATGAACGCTGTGATGAATTAAGGTCTTTTTTTAGTTTTCTTCTTTAGCCATTCCATAAAAGAGACATTTGTGAATAGAATCTGGCATTAGCCTCTTTCATACACAAATAAATTAGTTTTGCATTGTTTACATATCACAACTAAGAAAAAATATATCTTTTTATTACCTACTCATTGTATTTCAGGTAAAAATAGCTATGAACACTATAAAACTAAAAACAGATAGGCAAGGGCTGAACTTGGTTTCCACACATTTTTGTGTGCATATTTCTCTTTGTCCAGTGCTGCAGCATAATGCTTTACTGACAGTCTTCATTAATCAGTTCCTATTCTAGATGTAAATTAACCAGTCTCACAAACAAGAGTCCTCTTTATCACTGCAGTCTTCACATCTTGATTTTTAGACAATTTTTCACAGGGTTATTCATTAATTAGGTCTTTAATTATGGATTAATTAGCAGCTGAATTACAATATTCCTTATACTTTCTCAACTCTTGTAACACTAATATGTTTGCCATCAAGCATGATAGATGTTACATATGCAAGGGGATTTATTACAGATGTATTCCCCTAGCACTTCAGTGAGCTGACTAATTTATTCTTCCACTGACAATGAAGCTAATGAAACACTGGACTGATGTCTCTGACAAAAATCCATTCTTTTTTTTTTCCCCACTGGGTATTTCTGAAGAGAGGTCTAATTCTCTTAAGACTGAGAGCGGGATGATGTATTTGAAATGGACACGTATTTTCAGATTGTTTCTTATCAAAGGAAAAACAGCTCAAAAATGTATTACATATTGGTAAAGGTGTTAGAATCTATGAATGTAGCTGTAGTCAGCAGGTGTAAAAAATTGTCTTAGGTAGCATACAACAGAGTCCTGGGAAAACAAAAGCATATTCTAAGGACTGATTAGAGAGATTCCCCTTAACTTCTCATACATAGACCCGTGGCAAATAAATTTGCATTCATTGTCACTGAGGAAAACACTGAGGCTTTCATACACAATTAGATTACCTTAATTAAGCATAACATTACACTCTCAGATTTCTCAAACTTGTTTCATGTCCACTGTGTTTTTAAGACAATGTTTCATTGACTTCTTATTTGTCTTAAGGTTCCTGAACAATGTCTGAGAACTGAGGTTACTATTACTTAACTTTCACTTACCCTTTGAGGGCACAGCCTCTGAAGTTATCTCTGTGAATGACCGCATCATAAATGTTATTTTAAACTCTCTGTCCTAACTGACACAAATTAAAGACCCCCAAAATTTATCATTTTCTTTTGTTCCCCAGGGGCCGTTTTACATATATTGATCTAAGAATTCAATCCTGTCATCTGCCTCTGCTGCAGAAGGGGAAAAATAACCTATGTCTGACCTATAGCAGTCCTATTTCCAGAGTTAGATACAAGATCATTCGTTGTATAATGAGCCAAATGGTCATTATATAAATGGTCATGGCCAACTGCAAAGATATTAAATTCTGTGATATAAGACAGCAGATAATTTAGACAAGCAAGAGATGATGCTGCTTTCAACTACTCCAGCATTCAAGTTATTTAAGTGCTAATGTCTGAGGAGAGCAAAGTGAATGAAACTCTTTGGAATGATCTACCTCTTTGGCATTATCATCCATCCCTGTTCCTTGAAACTGTGCTCAGTTAACTGCTGTTGAGAGGAAGAGAGCTGGTCAGCAGCTTTTTACCTACAGAAAGTAACATGTCAATGATCGCATATAAATACTTGTGGTAGCAACGACAACAATAATGACAATATTTGACTTTAAATGGTAGGCTATGTTCACAAACGATGCAGCGGGTTGTATTTCCTATGCCAGCTAGATTAACTGTAAGTAGCCTTCAGAAACTGAAGTTCTATGACTCTTTTTAAATTCCACTCTAGATTTTGACAGACAGCAAAGATAAACGACTGACCTCTCAAGCCATTTTTTTTTTATTGAAAATCATTCTCACACCAGCATATGTCCTTGAGATGTAATAGCAATGGTTTATTATAACTGAGTCACAGAGTGGAACTTGAAAGGTTTGCTAAATTATAAAGTTTGGATTTGTCACAAGTGTAAATCTATTTAGAGGAACAATGCAAGGGGTGAATCTCACTCTCTTTAAAGATATCCACCAAACATACTGCCTTGGATTGAATGGTCTCTGTTTCAGCTATTTTTCCCATAGGCATTGTTTTTAAAGACCCACAGCACAATAGCAGCAACCTGATAGCTACTTCTCACTTTCCCTGCCATTTTCCACCTTGACCCCACACATCTGAAGAAACACAATAATCAGCAAAACTGTCACTTACCCACTACTAAAGAACACAAGTGTCCAGAGCTCCTGAGTGTGCTCTGCAGTTATTCAATGTGGGACACTGAGGTTGTTTATAGCACAGCATAGCTCATGGCCAGCCAGATCTGTTTGAACCCCACAGCGTGACTAGCCTTCCAGATATACTAATACGCTATATTTGTAAAGTGGTAACATGACCTGTGGTCTTACAGCAGAGACACAGGCAGGATAAAGTGTCTGCACTGCATGACTCAACACAGGATGGAAACAACAGTGCTAGGACAGCATCTCATTTGCTTCAAGGAAAGTGTGACAGAGCTAATGTTACTCATGCTTATGTATATTTGTTGGAAAAGGGCAAGGAGAATAAAACAAAAATGTATATACAGTCTGAACTCCTCTAGTACAGACTACCTTTTCCTTCCCATGTCCATTCAATTCTGAAATAAATATACACATATGTACACAGACTATCACCATGCAGTTTGCATGACTGATTGATTTCCATCAAATTATGCTTTTTCTTGCTGATGGTGGCTCACCTTTTTTACAACAATGCTTGCCACTGATGGCAGTACTCCTGCTTTTTGCTAGTGGACCCAGAAGGGCAGGACTGTGGGCAGCCAGAGACCATCTTGCTGCAGAAGAAGCATTACCAGGACAGGGGCTGATAAGCTGAAGAGGCTGATGTGGGGTCCTGAGCCCTGGGCAAAAGGGGAGGGTCCTGGGGGTATAAGAGGGAAGATAGACATTGGACACAGAAGCCCATCAGGACCCTCATGGCCCTCCTCATGATGGAAGGAAGGAAGGAAGGAAGGAAGGAAGGAAGGAAGGAAGGAAGGAAGGAAGGAAGGAAGGAAGGAAGGAAGGAAGGAAGGAAGGAAGGAAGGAAGGCTTATTTTCAAAAAATAAAGTTTTTCATCAGAAATATTTTTTTAAAATTCTTTTAAGTTAATTTCCTTTAAAATTCAGCTTTTCAATTAAAATAGCTTCATATTTTTAAATTTTTTAAAAAGCAAGTTTTTTCAACAATTTCTGCTTATTTTTCATTCCTGCCAGTAACAATAAGCATTAATTACTGCAGCTGGGCTTGGCTTAAGCTTCAGATACTAGTTTTACATTGCTGTGCTTTCAACGACCTTGCTGAAATCACGTTATATTGCAATGGGAAAGTCAGGGAAAGTCATGAGCTGTGAGTTTAAACATTCAATTTTGTCTTCAAGTCTGAAGGAGGTAGTATCAGGATTCACTTTTATCTTTTTCAATGCAGTGCATTTCAAGGTATGGTGACATCACATATCCTTATTGTTCAGTCATCTTAGTCTTCACAAACACCAGTAATAAATAGTGATCACCACATCCTATTTTTCTAATATGTATTTATTTTCTGATACAGCTACCCACAAATTTGCACGGTTTTTTGCCATATAGTTATATGGATTTCTGTGAGCATTATCAGACTTCAGCCACAAGAGCTGATGAAGAAATCAGTGAGGCAGACAATACTTTGGAGCAATGAAAGAGCATCCCTTCTATATTCAAAGGCATGGTCCATAATTCTGCTTTTGTGCATACTGCCTAGGAAAACATGTTGTTACATTTTTGTTCAGAATGTGACAATATGAAATAACAATTAATTCACAATTATTTTAAGAAAAATGCAACCTCCATCTCACTTTTTCAGGATTCATCCTTTGCTGTACAGGTGTTGATTTTGGCAAAGGAAGGTAAGAGGTCTTGTGTTCTTTAAGTGTTGAAATACTGAAATTTGTTTCAGTAACCAAAAGCTGAGCTTGCAGTTAATTCCCTGGCCTTAGCCAAGGATTCATAGATCAGCTAACCCTCCAACTACAATCACAGCTTACCCATGACAAGCAGAGGCTTGAGATATTTGCTGGAAAGGGAATGAGAAAAAAGGTCAGCTGATGAGTTGGGCATCACTTACATTAAAAAAAATAAATAAGAGGCTATCCTATTAAAGAAAAGGCACTAAGGATGGAAAAGCAACTGAGGAAGGGCATGACAGATGTAGAGGAGTATTAAAAAGTGACTGACTGGGAAGAGAGAAAGAGAGGGAGATGAAAGAGAGACAGAATATATAATATTGTTTAGTTGTAGATCTCAGTTTACTTGACAAAAAAATACTAAGGAAAAGGAAAACTGTAAGTCAGTCCAAAAAATACTGTAAGTCAGGAAAACTGTAAGTGCTGGCATAGTACGAGAATACCACAAGCAAGGGAGTAGTAGACAGCATAGTGCCCAGGCCAGTGAACAGACAGAAGGCTTGCTTGCTAACAACAAAACCTATTGGCAGGCTTGAATCTATTTAATGCATAGAGCGACAGAAGCTAGTTTGTTCAGAGGTGTTTGCCTACTGCATCCAGCATCCCAGTTCCTCATCAGCGGTATTCATCAATCAGAGCCAACTGACCTTGGCTCAAACACAACCTTGCATGCCTGCCACAGCATTCCCACAGAAATTGCTCCTCATACAGGTGATCCAGTAGACTGATCAGCATCTATGTACTCATATGACACTCCAGTCTACTGAATCATCCTTCTGGACAAGGACCATTGCCTGGGAAGTGGCACAAAAACAGTCATTTCATAAAGAGGCCCAATCCATTTTGGCTGCTGGAGTTCATGAGTCTCATAAACCGGAGCTGTTGTGAAATAGAGAAGGAGCCAGGACTGGACTACCTGACATCCAAGCCTTGGAAATAGCTTGCAAATCTGCCCAAGCTGTTGTAGTTTGAAGCCAGCTGCTCCAGAGGCAGCAGCTGTATTGCTTCCACTGATGAATTCACTCTGAAATCCAAACAGCCCCGGTTATGAATCAGTGTACTATCCTAGGATAGCAGATCCTCCACCCATGAAACTGACAAATCCACCACTCAGATAATCCAACTGACGTAAATGAGAATTGACTATAAACAAACAAACCAAGGGATGTTATCTTTTTCTACTTGTGCATTAGCTGTAGCAAAACTTGCCTACTTAATTAACTCAATCCCTTCTTTATAGAAAACTCACAAAGTAAAGGCAACAAAAATATTAGCAACATAATCTGCTGTATAAATAATTGCCATATAAGCATATCTATGCTTGTTTTTCTGGTCTATCTTCATTGTTCATTCTAAGGATAACAATATGCAATTAAATTAAGGTCAGTTGAAAACTGTAAACATTAAGGTCAGTGTCTGGGTAACACAGGCTGCCAGCTGCAGCCAAGACCTAGCATGAGGTAGAAGTGGGAATAGCATTTCCTGTAAACAAGGCACCTACATACCAGACCTTCAGACCTAAAAGACTGACAAAAGAGTAGTTCTAGCATAGCTGCAATCAAAGCAACTACTAGAAGAAAATACTTGACAAGTAACAGCTTTTTAGGGACATATTTCCCATAAATACGCAACAAAGTAAAATCCATGCAAAGACTTACAAAAAGCCAGGCTGAAGAAAGAACAGAACTTGCTACAGTAATTTATCATGTACTGAACAAAACTGCTCAGCAAAAATAAAACACTTTGCTTGTTGCTTTGTTTTGTATTATCTATATGGATTTCAGTCTTGAGCTGTCAAAGCTGCTGAGTAAACGTAATAATACTGCAGAATTCGTAAGTCACATTAGAAATCACTTCAGCAGGTCAGATTCTTATATCTGTGACCTTTCAGTACTAAGGGGTCAGTCCTTTCTGATGCAACCTCTGTATGCACCAAAGAAAGATCCAATTTATAACTCCTGACAAAGCTACAGCCCAGAGATGACTGTTCTGAAATGTGCCTGGAGCATTAGTATGATGAGTTGAGTCTTAGGCAATGTTCATAATTCTCGACTCTGAGTCACACTATTTTGCTGCCTTACCTGTGCTGTGAGACCTTTTCTGTAGATTTACCACTGCCATAACACAGGTGCTTCAGCAGGCTTGGCTTGTGGTTCACCTTGTATTTTTTTTTTCTGAGATTGCACAGCTCTTCTGAAAACAAACCCTTACCCTGACTTCAGTGGCTTCAACCCCTTTTTACCCTGACTTCAGCTTAAACTTCAATAAATTTTAACTCGAACTCCAACCTATTTTTGCTCAAGCTTTAACTTAAGGCTCCCTGCTTAGACTACTTTTGCATACCCTCTTTTGAAGTGCCATCTCTCAGTCAAGTGTCAGACTTCATTGGACACTCTGTTGATTTTATACAGAAGTCCTCAAAATTGCAGGCCCCAAGTGATATGGGAATAAGCAACTCTCAAAGAACCAAAAGACTTGAGAGTTATATCTGTCCCCAAAATTTCATAAATGCCTTAAAAATAATTTCAACACATTAAGATTCTTTGTCCAGAGGTAAGTCAACCTCCAGTAAATGTGCAAGGACATTCAAATCATAACAGGAAGAACGTCTAAAAGCTCATGAAGGATTGTGCAGGCACTGTGAAGAAGAAATGTAGCACTTAAAATCCAGAGTTGTACAGGACACAGGACTTTGAGTAGACAACAAGGCTGTGACTGATTGAGATCCTCCCAGGAAGTTGTTAACAAAGTTATAAAGATTCCCAAGATGAAAACATGTCAGTACTTACATTAGAATTAGCATATGATGACCAGCCCTCTGTGTGAATGATGCGCACATTTCTAAGTGGAAGCACGGTTTTACTCAACCACAGATTCCTTTTAGTGATACTTACACTTGTACCTGATTTGAACTGAATCACCTCATTTAAGAAACATTTTCTGAACTAAATAATGGTCATGTCATCTATTGATCTCTCTCATTACATTTAATTGTGCAACAAATTAAAGACACAAAAGCCCACCAGGAGCCCACTGGTGTGAATGAACAGAAATTAGATGTGTGTTACGTTTGATTGACCAGTAATTGTTGAGAACAGGAGGCTTTGGTAGGAGCCAGCCTTAGGAGACAGCCTCATTAGATATGTCATTAAAGGGAGCCAGCCACAGCTATCCGTCCACCCTGACTAAGTCAGTGAAGTAGCACAAGCTCTTTTTGGAGATGCATATCTTCATCAAGGTGTAACAGGGCACTAGCAAGGGACAAAACTCAGAGCTTTCCAGGACAATTAAACTGGAAGAAAGAGAGGAAATATAGGAAAACTCAATTCCATTTATAGTCACCTTTGCCTGCCAGGAGCTCAGAAGAAAACAGACCACTGGGCTACCAAATGCAATACCCTGCCTAGGCAGCTGTAGTGGGTCAACCCTGGCTGAATCCCAGGCACATACCAAAGCTTCTCTATCACTCCTCTTTGCAAATGGACAGGAGAGAGAAAATATAATAAAGGTTCCTGGGTTGAGATAAGGACAGGAAGAGATCACTCACCAATACCACAATGGGCAAAACAGGCATTAACTGGGGATATTAACTGAATTTATTAGTAACAAATTCAGAGCAGTATAATGAGAAGTAAAATAAATTTTAAAAACATCTTTCTCCTACCCCCCTCCTTTCCAGCTCTACCTCCTCCACCCTGGCAGCACAAGGAAACAGGAAGCAGGGATTACAGTCAGTTCATCACAGTTGTTTCTCCCACTGCTCAGGGATAGTAATCCTTCCCCTGTTCCAGTGTGGGGACCCTACCACAAGAGAGAGTTCTCCACAAACCTTTTCAATCTGAGTCCATTCCATGGGCAACAGTTCTCCACTAACTGCTCCAACATGGGTTACTCTTCCATGGGTGAAATCTTTCAAGGACAGGCTTATCTTGTGTGTGTCCCCCATGGGTTTACAAGTCCTACCAGAAAACTTGCTCCAGTCTAGGCTCCTCTTTCCATAAGCCTGCAGGTCCCTGCCAGGAGCCTGCTTCAGCACAGACCTCCCATGGCATCACAGCCTCCTCTAAGGCATCCAACTGCTCCAGCCTGGGGCTCCTTGGCCGGCTACAATTGGATCTCTGCATCACTGTGGATCTCCACGGGTTGCAGGGGCAGAGCTGCTTCACCATGGGCTGCACCACAGGCTGCAGAGGTACCTCAGCTCAAGTGCTTGCAGCATCTCTTGTCCCTCTTTCTCCAGTGACCTTGATATCTGCAGAATTGTTCCTCTCACATGTTCTCACTCTGCTCTTCTCTGGTCACAATTATATCAGTGCAATAACCTTTTTTTTTCTCTTAAATCTGTTATCCCAGAAGTGTTACCACCATTTCTAATTGGCCCAGCCTTGGTCAGAGGCACATCCATCTTTGGAGTTGCCAGGGACTGGCTCTGCCAGACATAGAGGAAGCTTCCAGCAGCTTCTCACAGAAGCCACCCTTGTAGCCCTGCCCCCACTACCAAAACCTGGCCACACAAACTCAGGTTTGTGAGCAGCCAGGTTACAAACTGGACTTGGCTGCTATAGCACAGCAGCCTATTCATGTAACGTGTCAGAGAGGACTAAGTGACTCTCTACCCCTGAAAACCACAGCAGCTCACTGTGGATCAACACAGGTTTGCTCTTGCCACGCTGCTTTCCGTTGTGGTACAATAAAGAAAACAAAGAAAGTTCCTGGTCTGAGCTGGCTGGGAACCAGCACACACACTGTTGTCACCCTCCCCCTGCAGACTTGCTGCTTTATGAAACTGCAGCAGGAGATGGTGTTTCTAAGAAAGAAACAAAGGGTGCCATCTATTGTCCAAATTACAGGGATACCTACTTCCTTTCACTTGAAGCATTGAACTGTGAGGTTCTTCTGCCTTCAACTATACTGCTACTACGGAGACATTAATGCAAATACCTGCTTTTCCTTTATTCCTGTGTGCCACATGGAGCCTCAGAGACAGATCTGCTTCAGCAGTCTATTTTACAGACTGCAGGTATGTGCAAGAATATGTTACTAGATCACAGAGTAACCCTCTGGCATGACTGCATCATCCCAGCAGTCCCACTGTAGAGCCATTCATATACAATATGCAGTTCAAAGGGCTTTCCATGGGTAATGCTAGGCTACAGACAGTAATTTTCCTGGATGTAGGCATACTAGCTACAGATAGAAAAGACAGTGAGGAGAACCTGTCTCTGTCTACTGATCCAGAAGTTTTTGTTTTAAATTCATGACCTGCTGCTAAAAAGAACACAACACAATAGTTGCTGCTTTTTTGGTTTTTTGGTTGGGTTGGTTTTTTGTTGTGTTTTTTTTTTTTTTTTTTGGTAGCTCATGTGCCTTGTAGGCATTCCTTACCCATCTCATACTTGGAAATAATTGTCACAAGCCAACACAAAAAGAAAATAAGAAAATAGGACTGACCTTTTCAGAGCCCCTGATTTAAGGGGAATGAACTTGAATTGGATTAAATATAGGAAAAGAGGCACCAAAGAATTAAAAAAAAAACCAAAAAAAAACCCCCAAAAAAACAACCAAGAAACAAATGATCAGTGAGAACTCATGAGGCTGTCACGAGTCAGGCCAGTGAGTGAGGAAAAACTGTGACATCAGAAAACAAATTTGGTCTGCAGTGCCAGGGGCCTACTCCTGTCTACAGGGAAGAAGGTGTAATCTGACCTCATATCACCATTCTGACGCATGGTTAAAGAGAGGAGGCTGGGATAAAGGCTTAGAGGGACTTTGGGATTCTGACTCATGACCAAGGATTGCCTGCCAGGATAACAAATGCCCTTACATTGCCCACTGCCTGCTCCCCACCACCTGTATTGAGGAACAGACTATAAGGGCCTCTTAAGCATGTTTGCCAACAGGATTTTCAGCTGGCAGCAGAAATGCCAGGTAGTTTCAATGTTCTGCTGATTCAGGAGATGCTTCTTGAAGGGCACATGAACCAGAAGAAAGAGTTAATTGCAATAAAGTTGTAACCCAGGTGACTTAAAGAAAAAATATGCCTTGAGAGTTTTTAAAACTTGTTTCTCGCTCATGTGCTGCCAGCCACCTCTTCTGCCCCTTTTTGCACAGTATTTTTGAGCTTTTTCAAAATTCTTACTGTAACTTTAGAATGGACAACAGAGCTGTGAGGAAAAAGAGCTTTGGTCCATACCTGCAAACTTCAGGCAGAGGAAGTGTAAATATGAACATGATCTCCTTCTAGAGAAGCAACTTCCACATAAACACAGCAGAAAATCACTAAGTGACTTCTCAACTCACTGCCATGCTACTGATTATACACTAAATTTAGATCACACTGGAATGACCTCATAAGTATGAAAAGAATTCAAGTGAATTTCTTATGCTTGGATCCCATAACAGTAAGGCAATTTCCAGTTTCAAAATGACACATAAGAATTCAGCTCAAACTAGGGCAATAAAGCTCAATCTAGGGTGGTAATGAAACGTTTGTGGTCACTGCAGATCTTGTGCCATCAGAGTTAAGCTAATTTTGTAGTGTGTTGCGGAATTCCTCAGGGAAGGTGGACATGATGTCTACCTAGGCCTTGAACTACCCGAGCTGAGGCCTTCACAAAGGCCTGAGTGAGGCCTTGAAGCCTGTGACGCAGCTAGAAATTCTTAGCAAAGTGTGGCGCAGTTAGAAATTAGTAGTTAAGGTGTCAGGGAAAGATAATAAGGTTGTGAAGGTCACTGAATAGAATTGTTAGTGAGCACGTGATAGCCACCTTAAGAGTAAGTAAAATAAAGTGTGTTTTCATACTTCTCTCTGCTGTATGCCAATGAAAAGCCACTGTAATTGTAAACTATATAGAAATGTATATAAGCAGCCATCTTAGCCGAATAAAAGCAGAACGTAGTTGTTAACCACATTGGCTTGATCTGCGTTCTCTCTATATACTCCAACTTCCTTTTTATCTCAGGCCAGCCCTGGCAATAGTAGTGCTTCTCTCTGTAATTTATTTCATTCTCTATACTATGAAAAGGGCTGAAAGAAATTACACTGAATGAAAGTTCAGCCTCAAAACACACCATTATAATACTGCAGTTGTAAAGACTGCAGGAAGAGACCTGAAAGGAAGAGAAATAACTTAACTGTGCCAGTCTGATGCGTTGTTAATGGTCTTCATTTATATAGAACACAAGGTTTTTACTTACTAGGAGAGAAATACAAAGAATGAGACTAAGAATGGAGTATTGAGGGTGAGATAAGGAGAAGTTTTAATTTTATGAACATTCTTAGCACACATTAATATTGATAAGGTAATTCACCCAGAAACAGTCAGGCATCTCCTCTACACATGACTCATGGGGCTAGTTATCAGAATCAAATATTTAGCTGGAGCAGAGTACAGGCTCTTTGCAAAAGAACTTCTACACTGCAGGACGAGACATCAAGCTTGCTGACCCCACAACTTATAAATCTTCACATAGCCAAAAGCCACAAGATATATATCCTCATGCCATGGAGAGCCTGAGGGTCTGGGAAGCTCTGTGAATAGTACATAGGGTGGATGTGGCACCCTGTTCCAGAAGTCTCACCAGTCACCTACAGAAGAGCCAGGTCTGGGTTTGGCAAGTGCTTTGGTTCAGGGATGATTACTGACACTTGTTCCAGCAGCCCAGACAGATAAGTCAATCATTCCTGTGATCACACAGGCCCACCATCAGGTCTCGTGTGCCATAGTCTTCAAATGGAAGACACGCTTGGACACATTTGAAGACTTTGCCAGCCTCTGCAGATGAAAGGCAGCACACCAATTCACTACTAGCAGCACAATAGCGACAGCATTATCCATTACCAGTATAGCTTTACACAGTTGAGCTTTGTATTGTTGACAAGAGCAAATATTAAAGGTGCTACAATCACTAAATATATATTAACTTTCTGTCTGTCAACCAAATATTACAAGAGGGGGCAGTGGCAATTACAGAAGGTAATTACGAGTGGAGACAAAGCAGTTTATCACAGCAGAAGATGAATTGTAAGAAACTATGAAGGACCCTTGCTCTGTCTGGGCAATTCATACAGATAAAACAATAACTTTAAAATAATTAACCTAGCAGAATGTAATGATTTTTAAAAAACTGTTTAATTTGTGTTTAATTTGTTTAAATTAACTATCCCATTAAGACCCAAATTAATCATTTTGATTTGGAAGGGAAGTTTTAATAAACCCCAACTTTAGCACAGATTCAATAATTGTATTACAGGTTTATAGATGAATGTCTGAGGTGGAACAGACGCTAGTGCAATGAACTCATCAGTAGGACTGGTAATGGTTTCTCAGAATGCTTAAAATCAGAGACACAGGGAATAATTTTGATGAAAATATTTTGTTATGTTTTCAACTATTTCCAACAACAGATAAATGTACATTTATACTAGGACACAGGTTTCTAACACAGATTCAAAAAGTCATATGAAGTGTTAAGGTACTACAATGGGTATAACAAAATATCCTAAAAAGAAGGGGTAATACTGAAACAGCATTTTCTAGACAGTCACTGTGGTGAAAGTATCTTTTAGAAAGGCCCGTTTAACTTCAGGATCTCTTGAACTAAGTTTCCTAATATTGCAGGCACCAGTCAAACAGTGTTTTTCACCAGCTGATCAAACTCCTCCAGTGCTATTGAAAAAGCATTTCTTTGGAGGTTGGAGGCGAGTAGCCCTCTCCTTGTGTTCTACTCATAATTACTCACAGCCAGTTTACAGTGGTTGTGCAAAGGCTGGCACAGCCTTGACTTGCAAAAGCACAGGAACTGAATAAAGGATACCTCAGTCAGATTCCTTGCCTCTGCAATAATTACAAAACATGCAAGATGCCAGGACCAAATGAACTAAGTAAAATACACGCTGTGAAAAACAGAACAATTAAAACCTCTCTTTCTCAGTACTGGAGAAGAAAAAAAAAGGATTTAAGCAGCACTTCGTTGTATATCCACAAACAATGGGTGGCAAAAAAAAAAAAAAAAGGGAGATGGTAAGTTGTTTTCTGTCATTGATTCCGAGGTAGTTAGTGCTTTAAATAGTTTTTCATTCAATCTCAAAAGGCTAACTAGAAGACTATATTTCAGAGATTTGAGGTCTGCATTACAAGCAAGTAATGGAGGAGCACCAAAATGAGATTTTTTTAAAAGATGAAAAGACATTTTGTGACTGATTCAAGTTTGTTTTTAATCTCTTGGAGGACTATATGAGGCCGCCGGTAGGAGGCAGAAGAAGCTGGCATAAAATCTGGTAGGAAAAACACCACCAAACCAAACCAAACCAAGCCAAACCAAACCACCTACTAGACTTCATTCAGTCATTTTAGCTTTCCCTCTGCCCTGGACATGTCCATCTGCCCTTCTTTTCTTTTGGCACTGGCACATGCATTGTTCCAGACACAGCAGGTTTAGGGAGCTAAAGCATAAAAGGAAAAACACCTCATCTCTTCTGCCAGCATTAATTTCTCTCGACTGAAATCGACACGTGGCAGAGATCAGCAGGCGGGGAGGAGTCAGAAGGGAGGAGTCCCACACAGCCACAGCTCTATGTAAGGAGGCCACTGGCAAAGCCAAATTACCTCAGCACTTGGGAAACTGAAGTCTCACTCTCGGACAACCAAGCACAAGTTTTTTGGACTGATGACCAGAGAGCTAATGACTGTACTGCCACTTAGCAGATTCTAGGAGACTTAAGGGTCTTCATAAAAGCTCCAAGGATATCAAAGATCTGTCATCTGTGAAGAGACTGTACATAGGTATTTAAAATCTTATCTTTTTAACAGTGAATGTTGACTATAAATATTGATAGAGTTGGCTAAAGTGCGGATGACAGTATCTTGAATAAGTTCCAATGCAGTGAGAAGCACCTACTGGGCTGTGCTGGTCCTCTGCAGTGATCATCATCTAAAAGTCAGTCAGTGGATATATCAGACTTTTGCATTGCTCTAATTTCTGACCAGGCATCTGTTAGGAACTACTATTTCCCTGTTTGTGTCTGGTCCATACAGACAGCAGTTTGCTGGTATAAGATTTTGGGAGTCTAATCCAAAATTTCCAAGTGTTTTCAATAACCTGTTCTGGAAGTGAACAGTAGCAGTTTCTGCCTCCAGACAAAGGTCTGGAGTAGCATGTACAGGTGTATACAGGCCTTAGTTCTCTATACTGGCATGTAGTCCAAGCCTGAATGTAGTCTTTAAGGCATGATTCCATGAGACAGGGTGAACTGAGCTAAATTCCATCAAAAGGGAGGTTTGGTTTTCCTTTTTGCCTTATCTGTTCAGGTTCAAAGCAAGTGATGAGGGGAGGCAGACTTCAGCTTGGAGACTCCTTGGTAGAAAGGCACAGCAAGCTATATGAAAATTCTTTGAAGGTCCTAGTTCCTTCTCAGCTCCCAGATGAATACTTCCATCCTTTACCTTGCACCAACTCTGCCAGTAAGCAGCTCCTCTCTGTGGCTTATAATTAACTCAGAAGAAAGAGTTCCAGCAAAATATATTAGCAGCTTTCTGAGAAAGCAGTTAATTTATAACAGGATTTCTGGATCTAACATGCACCAGCACAAGTGGGCTGCTCAGATGAAAGGGGAAAGAGAAATAAAGCAGAGAGGCAGAGGGAGATTTCATAGCATAGGGTAGAATCATAGACTATTCTGACCTGGAAGGAGCCCACAGGGGTCATCAAAGTTGAACTCCTGGCTTGTAGAGGACAACCCCAAATCACAGCATGTGATTTACTCCATCGGTAAAAAAAAAAAAAAATATATTCAGCTCACCAGGATATGAAACCACTTTAAAGTAAGGGGATAAAAGAAAAAATGGATTTGCAGGATCTGTAAGTTACTGGTTAGGTTTGATATAGTAATGGCACCCTTCTTCCTGAAGAATACAGAAAATATTCAGAGAAAAACATAGTTTAATAAATTCCAGTTTACACAACCAAGAACTTAACCACAGCAACCTCAGCACATACCCCTCCTATGTTGTCTAACGGGTCTGAAGCAAAATGGCAATACATCTTGACAGATACAATCCATAATGAAAAGATGCTGTCAGCCTGCTGGCCAGTCCTTGTATTAGCATATTCACGTGGAAGTCTTAACAACTGTGTACTCTCATCTCATTGCAGATGAGAGAGATTGTGTGTTTCTCACCCAGTTTTTTATTCAACATTTTGTCTTTACATATTTAGCTATTTCTGTTCCCAAGGCTGATTTCAGTGGGATTGGTGAATGGGGTAAACTGACAGCAACAGAAGTCATGGTTCCCACTCCTTCTTTTCCAAATCCCTTTCCCACTTCTCCTGCTTTTGACCAAGAAACACCCAATCTAATATTAAGTGAGCCAATTCAAGTCACAGACCAAAGAAATAAACCCACTTTGTTTTGCTATTCAGTGTGTTTTCTCTCTGAAGGGGTTAGAAGGTGATCAGCCAATGACAAGGAGCAGCTCACTGGATGGGAGCAGCTCATGTATTCCATATTAAATGGCATGACCTCCCCTCCCTAATCCAGAAAGCCCTGCATCACATGAGTAGTGACAAATACCAATCGAATTAGAAAAACTCTGCCTTGCTCAGGCATCAGGAACCTCCTGTATTTTCAGCATGATAGGAATAATGTCATAACCAACTCACTGGCTTCCCTGTTGAAGCACAGCCTCTCCCAGTTCTGGCTGAACAGTGAAATAATGCAAACTGCTTGTAAAATTGTATGAGTATGTCTGATCAAAAATTTTCACTGCTGCTTGTAATCGCAGCTCACCCTGGGAAAAGGGGGTACATTCAAACGTAAATCTGCCTGAAGGATTATAACTTGCAACCCCACACAATCCGATTCATATATACACATACATATGTGTGGGAGTGTGTGTGTGTGTGTGTTTATGTGTGTATGTATAAAAGAAAATTAATCTCTTTCTAATCAAACTTGGAAAGGCTCACACAGCTGGAAAACTCAGGACATTTGTGTGGAGAAGCTGATAACTGCTATCACTGGCTCCTCATTGACTCTTCATTGGCAGCTTCACACTTCTTGCTGTTCTGCAAGTATCAATTTTAAATGGCCTGCAACAGTGCCAGCTCAATTTAACGCCAAGAAGCCGAAGCTAGTAAAAAAGAAAGTATTGAAAAAATTGTGCAAGTGTTGCAGGGGAGTCCATGACTTTAAGATAGTTCTTAGTACAACTTGGAAAGCACGTTGTTCCTCCATTTCTGCAGATTTCCCTTTTTGCTTTATATGCGTATATGTTATATATATATGTCTGTGTATATATACCTGTGTATGTGTGTGTTTATATGCATAAGGGTCCAAGGAATGTTGGTATCCCAGAGTTAAATTTTACATATCACCTATTTATACGTGGTCTTTAAAGCTCCATTTCCCCAAGTTGCCTAGCAAATCATTACCCATTTTTCTCACAGTTTTGCACATGAGAAGAAGATGCATTCTTTTTTTCCAAGAACTGAGCCATTCTGTTGTGCATTCAGTGAACTGCACAAGTCCTGTGAGATCCATCCCAAGTAGCTGCAGATGATGGTGTACTCAAAGCACAAGCAGTGGTTACCCAAGAGGCCACCACTAATTTCAACAGTAGAGGAATTGACTGCTTATTAGACCCCATTTGAAATTTTCTTTAATGTAATGGAGGTATGCCTTCTAGTCCTTTATTCTCTATTGCCTTGACATTGTGTTTTGACCTTGTATTGCAAAATGATTGCATAAATCCATATTGTCAAACTATTTCTCCCAAAGGGCTAGGCCCTTTGACATGGCAATTTATGTGTAATTTACAATGCCTACAAAGCCTTGATTACTTGTGTTAGGCTTAAAGAGCCTTGGCCACCTGCCTGACATTCACCTGATGATTTGTTCAAATTTAAACTTTACAGGTGCAAATTTCCTTGAGGCAGGCACCATCTGCATACAAGGCAAGGTTAGCATACAAGGCATTCTGTTTTGTATTGACTTGGCAGATCCTTAAGCCTGCCTAGAGATCCTGTGATTTCATGAAGCTCTGACAGGACTAAAGACTTTGTTACAGCTTTCAGTTCTATGCCCAAGTAATGGCCAGGGGTCCTGTTTGGAAAGGAAGGAATTGGATTAAAGTTGCCTGCTACTGCATGACTCAACACTATTAGGCGTCCTAGACTTAATATAATTAAGAGTCTTTCGAATATGAGAAATCATTCAACACATTGCTGCAGTTTTTAATTAGATATTTCCTTGAATGTGTTACAGACGTGTTTTTTTTCATTCACAAAAATCTTTCTGCGCTACCTGCTGGCTTTCCAAAATGTTCCTGGCGCAATTACGTCTGTGTAGGAATAAATAAATCTTCATCCCACGAATATCAGTGAAAATACATCTGCCTCTGACACCTGCTGCAAAATGTGTGCAGTACTGGGGCATATGTGCCAGAAACACTGGCAGCCTGTATCTGCTGTGACATATGTTCACTCAGGTGAGCTGTAGTGGAAATATCCATACTGGGAGTGGGAGGTAGACAGGTGATAATTGCCTTTCAATTGCTTATTGACTAACTTGCTAGGCAGGAAAGCAGATGTAGCAGCCTTTAAACCTTACAGGACACAACTTGGAAAGCTGCTTCTAGTTCTCACAGCGAGTTGTTCTTGAAAACAGACGTTGGTAAGCAACAGCTAGAGGAACTTGACAACAGAATGCCCTGTTATTTCTTCCTTGCTTTTGAAAGTATACAGAAGGATGATGAGTAAAGAGCCTGCCTGCTAGGCTAGAAAGGTCAAGATCCTCTTTACAGCTCTGTTAGTGCTCTTGACTTATTTTTTTAGCAACTGAAGGGGAAAGATTTCTCTGCTTTTCTAGTTGATTAAATTTTGTTTACATGAACTTTTGCTAAATTTTTTATCTTATATACAACTTTTGAGGAATTCCTCCACCTTTCTCACCTATGCTGCAAGTTAGACTTGTCTTTCTTGCCTCTACTGAACCCCTTTTTTGTCATGGATTCGTGTTCTGCTTCTGTTCTCTGACACAGTGAAGTTGGGACTGGTATTTGGTAAGGCCTTTTCCACTCAGTGTGGTAGGGAAGATTTGAAAATATTTGCCCTTCTTCTTTTTTTTTTTTTTTTTTTTTTTTTTTTTTTTTTTTTTTTTTCCTTATGGTGTATTTTTAAGTTCTTAAAATTAATAGCCCAGCAGAAGGCATCCACAGAAATGAACAGCTTCACCAGGACACAAATTTTGGATTCTCCCTAGGGTATTAATGGAACAAATATATTTTCAAAGGTGTAACCAAGCTACCTCTCCTTGGCCTCACAGACAGTAAGTTCCTGTGCCACCCAATAATTAAAGATTATGCACTGGAGCAACTTTCTGCCATAGGAATTGTGGCAGCTTGGCTGAATAATTCACACTAATTACCTTAGTGACTTTTGCCTTTCCTTTGTCTTTTGCTGACTGTGAACAAATGTCTTTACTCTTCAACTAGTTATTTAAAAACTGAGTTCTCCATCTCTATCTAATTTTTAAAATTTTATTTGACCTCCATAATACTCTGCATGTTTCTAGCCCTTAATTAAGATTATTTGTATTATTTTAAGATAATTACGACAAAATATCTCAGATTTTCTGGGATTATTCTTGTAGGAAAGTATTTTTGCAGATAGTAAGCTTCCTCACTTTAGAAAATTTAAAACAAAGGTAAATTACCAGTTATGACAAATGTGTGACCTTGCTGTGTATCCACCAACCTCTGCATGAAGCTATTAAAAGTTTTTCATGCTGGAAGCCAGGTAGAGCTTGCTGTTTTCAAAGAACCTATTTTCCAACCCCTTGAAGAAAATATTTTTTAGAAGGGAAAACTAATTTAGGAAATGGAATATACATGCTGTGCCTGAAAAAGATAATTTTTGTACTAGAAGAGACTTGGTCTTGATAGGCAAAAGCCACTAACGGGTGAGAGAAACAGCTTTTATGATCATATTTTAAAATTTTGGTGATACCCAAAATTTCTTCACTTAAAATAATTTTTTTTAAGTTGCACTCTTACTTGAAAAAGACTGAAGTTTTATCTGTATCCTTGACAAAATGTTGCTGGCAATAAATTAATACAGTTCCCCGACCACAACAGAGAGGTGAGTTTTTACTAAATATGGTGTAACTGAATCATTTCCTCCTGTCACCCTGACTTCAATCTGGGTTAAGCAATGACATGAGGAAAATGCAATACTGAAGGACATCCCTGTTTCTCAGTTTCTGCTGAAAGAATATCAAGCAATTACAGAGCTACAAAAAAAGGGAAGGCAAGACGTCAAGAGGTTATCTTATCGTCCTGCCCTGTGGTCCAGGACAGGACAAAAAACATCCCAAAGAAATCTAATCCTTGTACAACAGGCATCTGCAATATTTCTCTATTTTAAAATACTTATTCCTTTATTTTTTTCAATACAGTTGAAGGAAATTCACTCTTTATAACCTTCAGGTGGTCAAACACAAAAACACATATGTGTGAAGGTAGGATTTAGGAGAGTAGCACTGTTTTTAATAGAACTTTACAAGCAAGTTTTTAAAGTTGTTAAACTTTGCTGCAAAAAATGAAGAACTTGTACCTTGGGGAGTTGGTTTGGTTTGTGTTTTTTTGGGGGAGGGATTAATGTCTTAACACTTCTGTGGCTGGTACTGTGACTGATGGACATAGTCACAGTGAAAATTTATAAACATTATGAAAAACATAATTGAAATTTTCAAAATAAATTTTTATTCTACTGGAATACTCTATTCTATTTACCTATAGGTTCATTTTAAAATAAACATTCCGTTTTCTCTATGCTTAGCAGAGACTGTGATGCTGTTATCCATGGTAAAAAGGAATTGGCTCCCTTTCATACATGTGTGTTTGTAGGACTCTGCATAGCATAGCGCGTATTTCAGGATAACTGTGGTAAGTAAATTAGCTCTGGGGGCTGAGATAGCGGATATATAGTGTGCATTTTCTCACTAAGCAGGACCCTAAGCTGCCAGGTTGCAGGAGGCTGCTGGCATCAACATTACAACTAGGACATCAAACATGCCAAAAAGCCTCTTGGAGAAACCTCATGCTACAGGACAACTGTCTAATTAATTGAGGGGGGAAACGCTAACTCAAAGGTCTGTGCCGTTAAAACAACGAAACAGGGAAAATCTAGGTTTACAAAAAGACTATTTTAGAAATCTATGTAAAAACCCAAAAGTCTGACTTTTGCCTACTATGTAAGGAACAAATTGCTGCTCTAGCTTTTCTAGCTTCTACTATCTTCTCTCTTCTGAATGCAACTGTTAACAGCTATTCACAGCTCCTTTCAAATTTCCTGTGCTCCTGAGTGCCCGCCAGAAATGCATTCCAATGGCTCGAAAAGGTTTTTGAATAGGAGGAGAAAATGTGCATGTTCACTGCAGAAAGAATTCCTCCTTTTGATTTCAGCTTCTCAAGTAAAGTAAAGATGAAGAGGAGATTCTCAAAATACTTTCCCAGTGTCTTACCAACAGAAAACATCTGTGGTTATTTTCACACTACTTGTACTCTGCTTTCCAGAATGCAAGCAGAACAGAAAGTTCTCATTTTTCTTTGGGCTTGAAAGTATGATTTCAGGGTTGGTTTTTCTTCTTTTAATAGAAAGTTTTAGTAGTACCTAACTAGCAATATTGGCTTCTTCCAGATGTTTTAACAGTCCTGAGAAATTAAATTAGAATTTCCTTCTAAAGCCGTGTTTTTCTGTACCTGTAGGGATGTGTCTCTACCACCGTGGAAGGTGTAACACAAAAATCAAGCTGATTGTCAGTATACCTCAAGTCACTATCCGGGCATCTTCACACTCTTTTGTGAGGGGAAAAAAAAGGGAAGGGGGATGGGGAGATTGACAAATAGAGATTTTTACACAGGATGTCATTTTCTACAGCGTGTAGAGAACATAGTTGTTCCCTTAAATATCTACAGTTTTTTTCATGGACATCTGACAAGACTGTTAGTGTCTCTCTAATTCCCCATTAATCGTCCTTGAAAGGAATCGAATTCCCTATGCAGCGCTTTTTCCTCACAAGAACTCAAAGGTATGTTCTTTAGGAGAGAATTTAGGCTTATAATATATTGGTTTCAATGACTGATACAAAAGTTGAAATAGCAAATTAAATAATTCAGTACCCACTTACACAGTTCAAGCAACTGCTCGTTAAACCTTTCTTTTCCTAGGCAACAAGATTATTTGTCTTACGACTCTTCATCAGATAACTGAGATGACTATTTCTCACACCTTGAAAATTTTGTTTCTTCTGCCTCAAGAAGTTTAATTTGAATGACATGCTTACTTTAGACTTGTATGTGTATACATATCTCCTTCTATGGTCAGAAACAGTTCCTGCCATACATGCGCCAAATTGGTGAAGCTTTTCAAATCTAATTTGTGTAACCTGTTCTTTTAGATATCTCAAAGTCTGTACTTTAATCATGGCAAAACAAACAAATCTCATAATACTGTCCCGGGGCCTCCCTTAAATCATTTACCTTTTATTAGAAGCTTATACTTTTAACAACAACAACGACAAAAGGCTTTTTGGAGTGTTAAGTTTCCCCTGTTACTCCTTGAATTGTTTCCAGTTTTCAAACTTCTCATTTGTCCGTAGCTGATACCTACTTTTAGGTATTAGTTTTTAGGATATTTTTGTTCTTTAAGGGCATCTTATCTTTAATATTTTTACAGCATAACACTTTCTGGACTTTTTGCTGAATGGCAGATTTTTAAACAAGGTAGATTTCGATCTCAGTATGGCCATTCCCCGATTTGTACAGCTCAAGTGAATGAGAAGAATTTTCCATGTGTGTACACATGCAATCTTCTCTAAGAATGTCTGTAATGGGCAATAGCTTGTGCTCACAACTGCAAATAGGCTGTGGTTTTCCATGAAAAACAAATTGCCTCCTGCTGCAGGGATGTAGAATGGTTAGCCTTTGTTTTAAGCAAAGCAGTGGCAAAATATAGCTACAATGACTTATTGTGGAAACCCTCTGATCCCCAGCTTCCAGTACGGTGCCAAACTGCTGACCTGAAGGGATTCCCTGAAAATTAGCAACTACAAGTTTTACAAACCTGATTTATAATAACATCTCATTTGCTTACAAACAACATCAAGATCTCACAAAGATGGGTCTAATACAAAGAGAGGGAGAAACAGATCCTACTGTTGTGAAGATGACAACTTTTATTGGGTAATACAATAGAATTTCAATACAATAGATTAGGAATTAATAAAAATTCTACTACTGCTTTAAAGGTGTAAAACCTGGATCCAAAGACAACATAGCTCGGAAACAAAACGTACTCTCCGAGAAAGCAGCAGATCGTCTGAAGTCCAGAACGGTGGCTCTGCCCTAGGGCAGTGCCTGTCAAATTCGGAGTTTGATGAAAATTTAATTGCTGAAGCAAGTTTGCACTTAATGTCCTTAGTGAAAGTTTGGAAAGTACAGATTTGTAATCCACAAAAAAATAGTTTTATCGCAGAATGCTCCCAAGAGCTGAAGTTGGTTTGTGAGGAGATGTCACTGGGGAGAAATGCATAACGTCTTCTAATAATTCTGTGTTATCTTGGAGTTAGCCTCTTTCAGAATTATAGCTAGTACATGACTGTATTTAAAGGATTGCTTCATATCAACTGGACACACTCACTTGCAAGACAATTTGACCCGTATTTCTGGTGCTTTCATCAAAAAGTACCAAAATTTTAACCTGCTTTTGAGCTTCTTGACTTCCCTCCCTCCCAGTTTCCTTTCTCGTTTCTAATCTCATTACTACCTTAGATACCATCTAAATAGGTTAATAGACTGCTGCTGTGGAGCACTGAAAATCCATCTAGGCAGTCAGTCTTCTGTTTAAAGCAGTCAAGTGAAGCTTTAAAGTAAAGATGGGGCCTGAATCAAAATGTTAGGTCCAAGTACCTTCACCCAGTGGGACAAAGTGAATATAGGGTCATGGTTTGTGGCTCTTTTCTGAGCTGTTCAATTATCCTGCCTCACACGCAACCAGCAATGGGAGTTTTTAATTTTTTTTTTCAAGTGTTTTGAACAGAAAAAAACCCCAAATATTCACGTAAAGGTATATTAAATAGAAATAATCACTGCTGATTAATTGCCAGACCTAATCTTTTCAGTAGGTGAACTGAAAGGTCCAGCAATCCATGCATCACATGGATAACTAGGTCCTGATTCTCCTTGGTGATTTGGCATTGGTCTCCTTTCAGTTCAGGAGAAAAAGTAAAACATGTTCATACCTTTGGGTGATTCCACAATTATGGTAAAGAATAGAGTAGGAGAAAATTCTGAAAACAAAAGGGGCTTTACTGCCCCTGGTGTCCCTAGACAGACCTTTTTTGTTGTGGGCATCCCTGAAAAAGAAGCATACAGACTGACACCAAGGCATTCAATTATTGCTGTAGGTTTAGATTTGGCTTCCAGATGTCCCATAGTAGCAGGTGGAAATAGCAACACTGTTATCCAAGCAGTTCACACTGCTGAATATTGAGGTATGTGAGAGCTTTGTCTGAAATGACCCGGTAATTAATAGCACTCATTATATAAACCAAAACAAAGAAGCTTCCTCTGACAAGGTAAGCCTTTCTTGGGCGATTACTTTGTAGCTTTAGCAGGAGATTCTGACTACAAGGTACTTCAGAAGTGTCTTTATTAAGTTGTGATGAACTAGAGGAAAACCCGGAGGAGCACAAACACTTCACAGCAAATCTACCCTTTGTGAGGGTACAAACAAAACAGTACAAAAGAGGTTTAAAGCCAAAGTTCTGCCCAACTCTAACCATTCTCTTTGTGCTTCTCCAAAAAGTATCACAGAGACACATAATATAAACAAACACCTAGAACCAGCAAGAAATACAGCACCACCACCACTGTGAGCATGAAACAGTGACTGCAAAGACCCCCAACGCTAATAAAAACTGATCTTAGAGGGATTTTGGTAGTACAGGTCTCACTGAAAAAACTCTTTCATACATTTCTCATTCTGATGTGTGAGTTTTGTTGCCTGACAAAATTCAGCAGTACCTTCGACAATATCTATCAATTTTTTTCACTGCAACTCTAGCCATGACATGGATTCTCTGCTGCTTTACATCCCTCTGAGGTAACTGAAAATACAAGTATGGGTTTTTCTGATTCTTAAGTGGGGGGGAAAGGTATTTTGCTGGTGTGATTATACCTATAGTAGATTTTTCAACATTTCTACAGAAAATCTCTGTATAGCAAGGCAGGCGGGCAGGCAGGAAGGCCTTTACAGAACTTTGAATGTTTTGATTGTCCCCACTTAAATTACTTGGGTGAATTTTTTTTGCTAGCAAAACTCAGGAGTAGCATCTTTAATACTAAATCTGTGTCTATCTTGTTGCTTATAAATGATTTTTTCAATCCCATTTCAGGATGGATCTATATCCTCTTGACAAAGCCAGAGGTAATATGTTTTCCTCAAGGAGGGATCAGGAGGAATTCTGATCCTCTTTAGTGTCTTGTGAGTATATGCTCTAGTTTGCAGGGGAAATTCCTGCTGTGCACAGCAGGAGCTGGTGCCAGGCTGCAAGCTCACAGGATATTTTGTGACAAAGTCTGTTTTTTTCCCATATGTTTAAAATTAACCCACTCCCTGCAAAAATCTTGG
Source organism: Trochalopteron elliotii (assembly GCA_024734555.1). Classification (NCBI taxonomy): domain Eukaryota; kingdom Metazoa; phylum Chordata; class Aves; order Passeriformes; family Leiothrichidae; genus Trochalopteron; species Trochalopteron elliotii. Next base: position 155,320 of record JANPWX010019700.1, on the reverse strand, counting down.
CAACTGGCTTCATAATTTTGAATTTTTCATTGTAACTGAATAATATGCTGATATAATAATACATCATCTTTCTTCCCACTGGGCAGTTACTTTCATTTGTTTGTTTGTTTTTTGTTTTGTTTTTTTGTTGGGTTTTTGTCTGATTTGTTGAAGTTTTTTTTATTTTTCGATCTCAGGGGTTTTGTTGATGAGTGGCACTACTCCCAAAATCAACCTACAGACAATACATCCATCTTGTGACTTTATTTTCTCTTTGAAAAGACTGAGTGATCATCTTGAGCTGCTGATGCTGGTGTAAAGACTTAACATAAATTGTTTGCTTGACCTTTTTAGAATTGAAAATCTTTTTTTTCTTTTTAGCTTATAGCAATGTATTTATTTTGTCAGTGGAGAGAAAGCTTCCCCTCCCATTCACCCTTCACTTCAGAATGAGAAAAAATTATATGTGCTGAGATTTTGCAGGTTATATCACTCTAAATACCTCTTGGATTGGTATTTATGGACTGGTTCAGGCTTTCCAAAAAATTAATCCTTCTCGTGAAAGTCATTAGAAATCCTCCCATTTTGAGAGAGATACCATATTACCAACATTGTTAATATTTATGTGTTACCTAATCTGGTACACTAAATCTGTACCAATAACGTAAAGTAGATTAGGTTACAGCAGTAAAAAAGTGTTTATAATTATTCCAGAACAATTCCATAGTTTGAATATCTTAACTGCACTATAAGTGAAAAGCACATAAGGATTTATATAGAGTGATCACATCCTTCACCGAAATTATTCTAACAAGAAAATACTTTAAAGTTTTGGGTCAGTTTAAATTATCTTGCTGAGATATCTCATATTTTTCTTCTCTGCAGCAAGGTTTTCTCAAGGACTGCAGATTTCTACTGGGTAGTTACTTACATAAAGGAATTAGGATTCACCAGGTATTATCCCGTGTAGTGACAACCCCAGTGTGAAGATGCTACACCCCCCTCGTTGAGGCTGGCACCAGCCGCATTGTTTTTTTTTTTTTTTCCCTAAGGTCATTCACACAGCTTAGGCCTGGGGGAGGGGCAAGGCGGATGCATCTATTGTCTGCCTCAACAGCAAAATTTGTACTGAATTAAAGAGCAACACATTTTATGTTGTTTTACTAGGCCCAGAGTGTGTGTCAGAATCCAATTGAGATAGAACATTCCAGATTTAAAGTAATACCTGACCTGTTTCTTAGATTTTCTAAAAAACATTGTATAAAGCCATATTACAGTCTTATTGCAGAATTTTATTTCATTCTGGCCACAAGTGAAGTTTAAAAGGTCAAAAAGGGACAGATTGAGGACCAAAGTCTCCTCTTTAAAAAATGAAAAATCCACTCTTAAATACCTGCTTCTACTGGTACTGTTATGGCTCTATAATTCAGCCAGTATCTTCAGGGATTGAAAAAAATAATCCATTCTATATTTCTGTCCGTGTTGATCATTAGGATAAAACTATTTTTGTACCGGCTAGGTTTCATCAGGTGCATGGGTAACCGAAGAGCCATTCCATGTATTTCCCTCTGCTTGAAGCCAAATCACTTCTTCAGAAGTTAGTCAAGTGAGTTGAGACCATGAGAGACTTTAGTTAAAAAGTGCTAGCCTCTCCAGCTGAAGACAGACTCCTTTCTACAAAGACTTATCTACAATGAAATTGTAAATAAATCTATCCTGGGTATTAGATAGTCATTCTGAAAAATTGAACAGGTGTAAAGAAGAGCTATAATTCAAAATATATACTACCTGTACTTGACTTCTTGTCATTATTCATAGGCAAACATTGCCTAGATCAATCTCAAAATTGGGTTGTCTGTCTTTCCAGTACATTGGTGAGCATAGCTGACTAAAATGCTCAACATTCTTTAGGGAATCAAGTCATCATACCTCTTCAGTTGATTGCATTTAAATAATTTTATGATTCTGATATCCATCTTAATACAAGCAGCTGCTCATCTAGAAATGGAAAATCTGTTTCTTAGCAGAGCAACTCACATTCATCTCTCTCACCCCCAAGCTGAGGGCTGTGAGCACCATGTTAGAGGTTATCAGGAGGGGCATCCTTTACTGCAGCTGCTGAAGCTGTACCAGCACACAAGCTCACTGGACAAGCCAGCAACTAGGGAGTTGTGCTTTTGATTTACTCTGGTGCTAAGTGCACTCATCTTTGAAGCAGAGATCTGGGCTGCCTGTATCCATTTACAGATTTCTTTTACATTTCATTTACATTTCATTACATTTCTTTCTGATCTACATAGAGAGAGCTGTGATAAAAATGCATACATTTGTCACCACACAAGGACTACAGACTAATCCTTCCAGTTGTTTATAGCTCATAGGGCTTTTTGATACATAGGAACCTAGCTTCAAGGGATTGATTACAAGTCTAATCCACTCTGCTATGAGTTTAGTTAGGTGGTAAGACGATTCTCACCAGATCTAAGAGACATGAGTTTAAATTGCCTTGGGCTGGAATACATGTCTCCAGCCACCTACTGTCCAAAATTCTGGTATAACTCTTATCAATAAAATATCATGAAAGAGGAGCACAAAGGTCCCACAGATTACCTATGTTGAAGCCACCAGCTCATGAGACACCAGCAGAGTCAAGCTAGAAAAGCACTCTGAACACTCAAGCTGTGTTGCTTCAGAGAGTAAATTAAGATGAAGAGTATTAGAAGTCCCTCATCACCCTCTATTATTTAAAACAGAGAGTTAGTTGCCCTTTGGTCTCACAGTTGTTCAATGTCTCATTCTATTCCTACAGAAATAAAAAGAACCCAATCATGGCCTAACACTGGCTAGAAAGAAAATTTGAAAACAGACATTTCACTTTTCTGTGGCTTTAAATAATGTCACTACAATTGCTGCTTCTTCCAGCCCTGGCATATCCCAGTGGTTTTGGGGGGTTTTTCGTTGTTAGCACAGAATTTTATTTACACAAATATTTAACAGAAATCCATTTAGGTTTTTTATATACCAAGGAAATTTTAAACATGTCACTAGCCAGGGCACTATGTCTGGCTCCGGCAGGAGCTACCTTGGTAGCCCCAACAGGGGAGCTGCTGAGGAGATATTGGCTGTAAGAGATATTCAAGCAGAACCTTTGCCTGTGAAGGGATAAACTGATGTCACAGTCATTGGGCTTCTCGTTGAACACTTATTAGTTACCTCAGCTGGAGATGTAGCATTGACAGGATTCCATAGGGTATGGAAATCCTGGATATGCACATCCTCAAATCCATTTTCTTTTATCTGTCTGTGATGTAGGGAATTTCTATTCCCTATACTTTCCACTCCTCACACAGATTGATCAGCACGTCCCACACATTTTATACTCACTGTGGTTACATTTTGCTCAGTGATTTCCCACTCCAAGATGTCAGAGTCCTGAAAGCCATAAAATAAGTATTCACATGGTAGCTCTTTCACAGTAATTGAACAGATACTTGTTCTGATTATGTAGAGAATATGAAGTCCACTGCCCTCCAATGAAAAAAAAAAAGACATTTTCAATTTCATAAGGTAATATTTTCATGTGACCCTGCCTGTGCCTTACAAAAGGTACTAGGGTATCCAAGACAATGTGCATTTTATATCTATTTAATTTGAACTCAGTTAGAAAAAGAAGAGAGTATTAATCAACTCTGAAATTTTTTGGAAACTTTCAGGAAAACCATTGCTTAGAGCAAAATGCTTTGTAAGTCATTGCCTGTATTGAGCTTCATGGACGGAATATCAGACAACCTGCTGAATTCAGCTTTTTAAACTTAATGTGAAGACTAGTACTATAAGAGACAAGTTCTATGGATAAAGTTTGGCAGGACAGACTGGGCTCAAAATATCCCTGGGCACATCCAAGTAATCTATACAGTGTGCAAGTAAAGTTACATGACTCTACTTGAACTTAACCTTTTCAAATTTCTAAGATATTTAAGTTTTCTACCTCTTTTCATGTATTTGTCATGTTTTGGTTTGTCAAAACAACAATTTCAAATGAAAAAAACTATAAAACCAAAAATGTTAACCTCAAGAAGGCCCTTTTTCCTCTCCCACTCTTTTCCAAAGATCCAAATGCAAAATTGAGCTGAATCTGGATTTCAAAACTTTATTTTTACTGTCCATAATGCTAAAACTAATACAACACATGTGCAAGAACACCAAACGGCACAACTCACAAATCCTTCATGATGGGAGCAAAGAATGGAAAATAAATTTGTAAAATAAACAAAATAAATAACAAGAGTTAATTTTAAAATTCCATCCTTGGAAAGTAATATGATGTTAACAGAGATCACACTCTAGTCCAGAGCTCCTGTAAAGAGGCAAACAGATTAGGTTTAATTTCATTGCCTCTAGGCTTTACTTTTAACCTTTCTTTTACTAAACTTCCAACCAAACCTAATCCCTTGTTTCCTCTGAAGGGTTCTGTTGGTTTTTGTTATTACTTTATCTTATATTTTGTCACACGGTCTCAGAAAAAACACATTTCTGAACCACAAAAGTTCAGAGCCTTTTTTTGGTTTTTACAATTTGTCATGTCCTGCCTGGTACAGTGAGTGGAGACCTGACCTGTACTGACTACAGACACACATTGGAGCTGTGGCCTGTGACTGTACCAGCACAAGCACCCACAGCTGAGACATTGTGTTCGGCTCTCCCCAGAAACACTGCCTCATACAACTCCAAGGCCAGGTGCAGAGCGCACAATCCTGGCCATCTTCATGCACACCAAGTACATGATAGAACTGCACATGCTTTAACTGGAACATTGCGCTACAGTTGCCTCCCTCCACCTTCCCACATCTGCAGGTGGAATCAGAAGAAAGTACTGGCAGTAGCAACAAAAGCTCAGAGCAACAAAAAAGGCCCCTTCTGAGGATTTGTCCCTGGATATGACATGGCCTTCATTTGTTTAGTTTGCTTGTAATTGCAACACACTGCTTGTATCAAAGGCATTCACTTCCATCATGAAAACAAGCAGGTTGACTTGTTAGTTGTTAAAGAGATAATATCTTTTAATACATGAGGGAATTCCACTAGAATAAAATGAGTGAAAAATAATGCTTCTCAAAACCAACAGTTTAGTTGCAGTTAGTTTTGGTGGGAAGAGCTAGCTTTGACTATCTCAGAAAAAAAAGCTGTGCATTTCTGCCAAACAAATGTCTGTATGACTGCATGCACAGTCATAGAATTTTTTTTCTTGTGTTGACCATGCAGGAGAAGCAATCTGCCAAGTTGGTTGACAAAGACAATCTTACCCTTAACCCATATAATTATGCACAAAGCATACTTAAACAGATGGAATCCAAGGACTGTGGTGTGTATGCCCTGGATACCAGACATGCTCTGACATCTGAAATGAAGAAGCTCAGAAATATCCCTGATGCAGCCAAGAACTTATATCTTACACTGTGGTGTAAAACCACAGTCTGAGTGAGGGTATCCTATCTCCTTTCCACCCCTGATTTCTGCAGCCATTCAGCAAAACAGTTAATTCTGTTGTAATATTTGAAAAACAAATCCAAATCCACTATGATAATCATTGCTGTCAGTGCAGAGTCCTTTACTGCCTTTTTTCCTTTATTATGATTTCAAAATGGACATATAACTATTTTTTTTTTTGCTGTATCACATCCCCAGTTTTCACTCTTTAGGCCATGACAGATGTTTTTAGACACCAGTGTGAATGTGAGAGTAGAGTTAGAACATACTTGCAACTAAGAAAGGGTAGGATTACACTGGAGACTGAAGATTACACTGAAGATAATGAGGAAGGTTTGGACTGTCACTGAAAAAACATTCTTTCCTTCTCCATTCAGAAAATTTTAAAAAATTAATTGATACCACCTGATAACTGTTATTTTTTACCTGTTTCTTTGCCAGCATTTACACAGTAACAAGCAGACACAAGTCAATAACAGGATCGATAAAAAGAATTAAAGTTAAGGATATTAAAATTGCCATAATTATATTCCAGACAGAGCTGGGCAGAAAATTGATTCCCTGTCCTGCAAATGTTGAGATGTAAAACATATTCCTTCTTGCATCAGGACAAAGCCAAGGATTTACTTTCTTTTTTTACTATTATTATTGAAAAATGGAAAAAAATCTGAAAAAAAAATACAGAGGAAGACAAAAAAAGATGAGCAGAGACAGGTTTTGAAATAGCTGATAGTCTTTTAGATAGGTGACTAAAACTAGATTTTAGGAAAGTCTGAGTCCATTCCTTAGGCTAAATCAGAAAAAGTAGGAATTCAAACCTAGGTCTCACAAATCCCAGCTGAGAGCTTCAACTGTCAAGTTATTTTCCTTTTTTTGAAGGTGAGTCCTTCTTCCTGAACAATACTCTGTCAAAACAATACATTTCCACAGCATCTCATTTAGAAAACGAGCACTCTCCAATTTGTTGCATTTCCAAACAACCACAGTTAGAGACTGCATGCTCATTGTCAGACTCGTGGAATGGCTGCCTGAAGGTATTTCTATGCAAGCCCAGAAATTCTACCTGTCACAAACACAGAGCATTTTATTTTTTATCTTTCCCTCCAAAGATGAGTCTTCTTTTTGCTAAATGGACACTTGGGAATGGACATAACTCCTGACAGAATGAAAGCTTTACAGAGAATAAGATATATTGACAGTAGGACCCTGCTTTTAAAAAACCAAAAACAACCCTTTACTTGAATTTTCGGCAATGGACGGTTTTCAATTTGGTTGTGATTTTTCTGTCTCTTACTCCCTACTAGAGGTTCATTTTCCCTTTCAGGAGCAATAACAACTATGAATATTCCCATTTCCTCTCCTCCTTCCTCCAATCTCCACAGCATGCTTCACCTTCCTCTCAGGCTACTTAAGTGTTTGGGAAGCTGTGGTGTAAACCAGAATGGAGAAAGTGATCAGACTGGAAAATAAACTGTTGCAAAATATTTTGTCAATCTACCTCTTTTCACTAAAAAAATCATAGAAAAGTCACTCTCTACACAATGTGAAGTTGAGTAGAAACCAGGAATTCTTGCTCACAGTTTCACTGATCTCTGGCCTGAAGTCTTTTCTTGCTCAGGCTGATCACACACAGGCAACTTAAAACTCACATTCAATCCCTCCTGTTCCATGCCAACATCACACCAGCAAACCTAGCTCCTCAGAACTGTACTGAAGCACAGTGGAATCCTGTGGCAAAGGCAAACCTGCAGCATTAATGCCACACCCACTGGCATTGCCTTGTGTGGTCCGAGCATCAAGCATCATTCACCCTAAACAGACAAATTAACTATATCCAGTGTACATGGTAGAAGAGCATGCAGGCTTCAGGCTTTGTCACCTTGGAAAATATGTTATTTGCCCTTTTCTTTCTATGCATCACTAAATTAATCCAGTAGTCCCTGTGATTTGTCTTTTTTTTCCCTTTTAAGTGTAATTTCTTCATTAGATAACACTTTTTGTCTAATATTGCCACTCAGTATTAGGATTTGCTAGACTGAGACCTCCTGAGATGGCAGCTTATGCACAGGGAGGCTTTTCACAGCCAGAGGAGAAGGGAGATATTCAAAGTCTGTAAAGGGGACCCTGTAAAATCAAATCTCCGAAAATACTTTCTGAGTATGCTTGGCATTCTGTCTTGTTAGTGTAAATATATATAAAATTTTCTTGTTAGCAGGGATGTGACAAAGTGGACATAAGAGGACAGAAGTGGCATGGCTCATTGAAAGAGCTGTTTCATGTAAAAAGATATTGTTCTGGTCCTTTGATCTGCAGAAGGTTATAGATGCTCCCCCAAAGGTCCTAATGCTGCAAAACTCTCAGGCACTAATGAAGAGCTGGGCTGACTTTGTACAGAGTAACTCTGTGCACTTCTGAGACCTTTTGCTGATCCCTGCCTGGCCATGCTCCTCTGCACAGTCTGAAGGGCAGCAGGCACAAGACACTCACCAACATCTCCATGCCCATGCACAAGCCTGTGGGGGATACACACCACTACACCAAAATGTTCACACTGGGGCCTGTTTGGGGGAGAGAGAATAGAGAGAACTCAGTCCAAGAGGAAGAAAAACAACAAGATTGAAGATCAAGAATTTGGATCAGCAGGTAGATCATTGTTTTGAAAAGTAACTATTCATTTCCCTTATTTTCCCATGTTAGCTTAAAACCATGATGCTAGGTGTTGCTCTGAGAACCTAGTGTTCTACAAGCATTTAAAGGGCAGAGACTCATTTTTCTTGTCATCAGTTGGCTGCATTTACTCCAACAGGGTCCTAGATAATGAGAAGGCCCTGGCTGACAGCAGTCGAACTGACAAGCGGTAATGCCCAGCAGAAGCATAAAATGCAAATTATATTGACTGGTGAGAGGTTGACCACGGGACATCCTGATGAACCTTCAGCCACTGTGATAAATACTGACCAATCGGCCAGCACAGTCAGTGTAGGAAGGGGTTAAAAAAAGCAAAACAACTCACTTTGATACTTAGTGCAGGAAGACACACACTAGCCTCCAATCCTAACACAGGGCCAAAGAAGAGGAATGGCCTATCATCGTGATGCAAACACCACCCTGAAAAACTCCAGCCAGTGCCTAAATAGTTAACATAGCAACAGTGGCTTCAGCCGACATCTATGTGCACAGCTGTGGTATTTTTGGGGAAAACACAAGCCTAACTGGAGAGAGCTCTCTCAGAATAAAATGACAGTGAAGACAAGACATATAAAAATTATCATGATGTAATCACTCGAGGTCAGGCATGTATATATGGACATTGGATCAGATCATTATGTGGGTGCTAAAATGACCCAAAAGGCAGAGCTAGACTAAATATTCAATAATGTAGCTCTGCATCTAATTTGCTAATTCTCTTGTCAGATGTTTTGCAGTAGTTTATAGAAGGCAGCCATAATTTTGACAACAGCACATAAGACACATGTATGCAAGTACAGATTTATCACAGGGGTGCTTCAGTGAGATAAGCTCCAGCTAATACAACGCTTCCATATATCAGATGGTGTATCATCATGATACAATTCCTTCACCTACATCAGGGATTGTGTTTCTCTCCCACAAGTGCTTATGGCTTTATCCTTGTGAGCAGAATCTGTTCCACTGGATAGATTTAATCTATTACAAATACACACATAACCAGAGAAAGGACCAAGGAAGAGATTTTATATCACTAGATAAACATCAGCACAATTTAGTAAGAAAAAAAAGCATTTTTGTCTTGTCAATTTTTATGTGTAGAAATGAAGGGCAGTTTTCTAAATGATGAAGTGCCAACAGCCTCCTGGAAATCTTCCTGTTTCCCTGTAAACACAGGAAGATTTAACAGAGAAAATTGTAGATTTTCACTTAAAAAGGAAATTTATAACCGTTCCCAGAGCAACCATTATGCACCAGTGGAAATGAATTAAGCCAGACCAAATTTCACCATAAATGTTAAACACACACTCAACTCAAACTGTAAAGTCATCCCAAATTTGCAGATATTTTCTTGCTGTCATTGCCTAAGATAAAGTTTATTGCTCACTGGAATTCCCCAGCTATTTCTTTTTCATTTTTAGACACACAAAACTACATTATCAAAATGCACACACACTGAGTTCTCATTTCAGGACTCTATGTCTCTTGGAGATTCAGGACACTCTGGTAATCTATTAAACTGGCTCAATTTCTCTTTTTTTTTAACCCTAAAAGTGGTTAAGGGGAACACTACTGAAAAATTACCGTATTTCCAAAAGTTCTGTTTTCTTCTTTAGTCATTCAGGTGCGCCATATTCAAACAAGCTGAGCCATGGATGAAGAATTCCTTTAAATGAAGTCATGTCAATTCAAATTTTTTGTGACTGCTTTCTATGTTTGATATGTAAAAAGACTAAATTTAAATTAAGTAATTGGAAACTTTAATCTTTACTCTGCTGTGAATGATGACCGTATTGATCTGGCAGGACAGCTGAGGAGACAGGGTTTATGAGAGGAGAAGTAAGTCAGAGAGCTCATAAAAATCAGCTTTTCTGGGAGAAAAATATTTGCGCTAATATACAGGTGTATATCACAGTTTGAAACTGCAGCAGGCATCCTGTCTTGTGCCTTTCATAGTCCTCATTATCAAGAACAGTTGTGTTCCAGAAAAAACTTCTCTTAATTTACCATTCCTGGGTTAAAGAAATACTTCATCAGAATGTTTAATGTTATAGCAATCACATCATTAACACAACTGCTCACAATATACCAATGTTAGGTGACTCAGACTTTTTCTACCCTACAGTCCTCAGGGAATCATATTAACAATGTTCTTGCCAAAACCACTGGTTTCTGTGGTAGTGACTGCCTACAATGCCAGTTACATTCCTTACCTGAAGAGTACCTAGCAAATTGGGTTTTCACAATTCATCTATCCATTCTCAACCAACAAATGCCATCAAGGCAGAGTTTCTCATAATTAGTTATGTTACTCATAGCTGTTTTCTCTCATTATATAGCTTGAAAAACAAGAGTAAGTTTTACTATTTACATTTAGCAACAGATTATGGAACTATACCATCCACTTTTTTAAAAATCTGTAATTACTCTCCCCAAACCAAAAAGGAAAAGTGATGCCAGAAGACCAATCCTCAAGTCAACAGTATGCTGAGATGTGCTCTGTACTTAAGAGCATGACTCTATCTGAGCAGATCCAACCTTTGCATTTGCTTTCTCCCACACTGATCCCACTGCCAGCATAGAGCCCTCCAGCATGCTGGAGTCAACCACTGCTGAAAGAGAGAGACCTCATTTCCTTCTGGAGCTCCATGTATAATCTAATCCCTTAAAATAACCCTTGTATTCCAGATGTCACTCATGGGGTTTATAGCTTTTTCTTTATCAGAGGATATTTTTTTCCTCAGGAGCAGTTCACAGACTGTGCCTAATACCCACAGCCTAGCAACTTTGCAAATTGGACTTTGAGACAGCAACCCATTCTGAATGCCTGGGTGGAGATATTGAAATTTGGTTTTGCAGATTTTCCCAAACATAATATATATGTACTCTGTCTGCTGCATAAGAATGGTTTTTAGAGATGCTGACCTCCACAGCTCCAGTTCAAGTCCTGCAGTACCTCAGCTACTATGGAGCTGAAATGAAGCCATTGTAGTGGCATAAGTTCAGCTTCAACACACACCTCTCACTTCGAGCATAAGCCATCTGCAAACAGGGTCACACAGAGCACATTTTGGATTGTTGGGCCAAGGCCAAGATGGAACCCAGGGCTGGTACAAAGGACAAGATCTCTCAAGTGTAGCAATAGACTGGAGACAAAAGGAAGGGCTGGCCTGCTGACAGCACTACAGATCATGATGTAGTGGTTTGTTTCTGTTTAAATTGACACTAACATTTAGGTGCTATTACCACAGATTAAAATAACTGCTGAATCTCTCATTTTTGCACGCTAGCCCTGGTTACAAGGACTACAAGGACAAGGCTAAGTCCAAGAAGTGTCACACCCATTCCTTACACACATCACATCAGCAATACCCATTTATGCAAGATGGCTTTTGTATCTGTATGCATACAAGCTGTTTTCTACTCTGGATTTGAATTCAAGTAAGGAGGAAAAAGAATCATGAAGCAAGGCACTGAGGATTTTTAAGGATAATCTGATAGCTCATAACATCTGAAAAGGTGTCCTGCCCACCTCCTTCCTTCAATGTCTAGCTCTCAGCCATAAATTCCTTCACTCCCCCTTTCCTCACTGGACCTCTTGCTGAGATGCTTCAGTTCATAAGTCAGAAAACCAGTTCAAGGAAAAAAAGAAAGAAACAAACAAAAAACAACCAGATTGTTTAAGATAGTTTATTCCAGGTAAACAAATTGATTCATCTCCATAAGAGGTCAAATGCCACTAATGTCAATGCAAATCTCAGTATATGCTTGACCTGGGAATTAGCTGTCTAACATTGTTTCAGCTTTAATGTGTAGCTTCAATTTAAAGAAATGCCAGCATATTTGGCTAGCTTAAAGATCACGTGCAAGATCTATGCAGGGATTTCCATTCATGTCTGCCTGGGATATGCATCTCCATCCCTGAATTAGGCTGTGGGATCGTCACTTCTTCAGGGATTCCTTCAAGGCTGCTATGAAATTCATAGTTTCTATCTTGCCACATAAATGCAGAAAGCTTTCTGGGGTCATATCCTACTGCAGCACTGTTAACAGCAGGCTAAACCACATGGAAATACTTCCAAATGAAAACAGTGGGGGAAAAACTGACAGATATTCAACCTTCAAATTGTTTCTGTTTTTACCGCTAGAGTAAATCGCTTCACTGGGTAAAAATTTCACTCTAGTTTCAGCTGACAGCACCCAACAAGACTGCAGACCCAGGTCAAATATGCCATTAAACTTAAGCAATTGTATTTTGTCTGTGGTAAAGATAGATTTTCAGGTAATTTTGCAAGAGAAGTATAGCTTAAGTGCATGATTGCACTAATACTGTATCCCCACATGGCCCCATAACAAGACACCACAAGACTTGTAAGTTTTATGCAGACAGAAAGAGCCCATTCTTAAACCAAAATATTGAGACAACTTCCTGAATGGTTAACAAGACAGAGATACACACCAGACAGCATATGGAAGAGAAGTGTACTCAGCCAGAAATTACAGCATAACACTACAAATTCAACAAAAAAACTTTCTGTCTCTCTGCAGAGCCTGTGATGTTTAAAAGCATCATCTCATCAAGCTTCAAAATAAATAATTGTGCAAAATTTCTTTTCCCTCAGTATTTAGTTTTTCTTCAATAAAATACTAAAATTGAAAAAGAAAAAGAAGCAAAATAGTCGCAGTCTCCCAGTATCTTGGCGTTGATTTATTTGTCAAAGAACTTTTCCCTCAGAGGAAGACAACTTGGATCTTCTTAATCACTTCCCTCATGTACTGGCAAACTTTCTTCTTTTTTTTTTTCTCTACACAAAAGACATGGACTACATTTATTTTCATTACAAAGTATTTACAAAATCATATTTGTATTTTGTTAATGACTAACCATTAGACTCAAAGGAGGGAAAAGCAACATAATGCTCTTAGACTTGATTTATTCTATAAGTTTAGTGTCAATCTGTGACATTGCATTACGTCTTTGTATGACATCTGCATAAGGTTCCCTTTCCAAGGGAGAGCTGCATATGTTTCCTTTCATTTGGTAATATTGCTCCCTTCTCATTTGTACTAAACTTCATCCATATGTTGTCAGAGAGATGTGGGAGGACTGCTCTACTCCTCTGTACATAATGCTAATAGGATGAGAGCATTGAAGGCAGTATGGTATCAGTGGATATATTTCCTATGGTTTATTTTCTACAGAAGGGAAGAACAATTTAAATATAGGAACTGAAATCTATTTACACATTCCATAGTCAATTTAAGCTGCCATAAATCAGCTCGGCTACAGAAAAAGGCTGCTTGTCACACAGCCATGGCTGCTTCTCCCTACCTTCTGTTTCTGCCAGTCCTAGTGTTCATCTGGCAAATCACATCAGGGAACAAATCCAGCAGAAAACTAATTTTTTTTTCTTTCTTTTTCCCAAAGCTGAGTTTTCATTCAGATAAACTCCCTACTTCAGCTCATTCATGGCTGCACAAACAGCAGAGACGGCATGAGGGAGGCAGTACAAAGAACCTGTGGTGTAAGACAAAGTGGGACTCACCCTTTTAGCAGCAGCAGCCATTCATCCTGCTTAAGTTCATCATGGACCTGTGGCACAAGTTAAGTGGTGCCAGTCACAATATGGATTATCTAACTTTCCTGCATATTATTTCCTCAAGTCAATTAGTGGCCAATTCCAACTAAGCCAATGTAAGCCATTCTTAACATGGAGTGAAAAAAAGCTGTTTGGGTAATTTATACTGTTCATTCACACTGTGCATGCATACACAGAAATGCAGAGGCAACAACAGCAACCTCTACATGATCCTCTAAGAAATTTCTGACAGTAATAAGAGCTGGTCTGACCAGCCTCTGTTGACAAAGTTCTGTGATACTGTAAAAATCATTCAGTTCAAATGTGTTGAAGTTTTACATAGCTTTTAGAAAGAAAAAAACTTGGGTAAATGTCAAGCAAGCCAAAGATCATAAAAAATAAACAAATAACTCTCAGGCTGGATAGTATTAGGTCTTTCTATCCACTATTCTCAACATTTAATGAGTTAAACACACTCTGAGACATCCCAGTCTAGATTGCGCAGGATCTGTCCTTTCCTCAGGGAACTTTAAGTCACCCTAACTGGGAGTTTTGCTTCACAGAAGTCTATAATTGCAAGCTTTTAATAAATGTTCATGGTGTCTAATTGTTTTTCATTATTTCCCATAATATTGTGCATAGCTGATTTAACATTGGCCAGTGCAGTTAGAGATCTAGTCCTAACCCAAAGCCAGAATTTTGGAATCCAAAGATTTCTAGTCAGGAGATATTTTGGCTGCACTGACCAGAGTTGAGCAGACCCTGAACAGGTTTTCAAAGTGCTCCCAGGAAAGCAGAGACACTCACATTTTCTTCATCCTTGCTTCTGATTGTTCCAATGCTACCTCCAGTCTTTAGGCATCTATTTATCCCCAAGTTTTCAGAAATATAGAGTATCTACAGAGCCATACAATTGGTATGAAACACTAATATACCAAAACCCAGCATGTATTATCCACACTTCAGCTCTCAGGGTAGTGGTTCACTTGCATTTTGGGAGAGTGCCAGAACATGCAGGCCACAGACCTACAGCTCCTGGCACAAGAACAAGAGGAACTTTGTGCACCAATAAAGTGGCACCACATTTTCCTACCACACTTACCCATACAGGCTACTTTATCTGTTGTCAGAACCGTGTTGGACACCCCTAATTAATGGTTAGCCATCTCTTGTGTATGCAGAGCTTGACTTAAATGCTCAGGACCCTTACTTTGGTTGGCTCCACTCTTATCTTACTTGAGGCTGATAAAAAGAGTGTCTACCCTTACTGCCGTTCCTCACAAATCCCTGTGCAGAAGCAATCACTCTCTGGCAGATTCTGTCAACAACAAACAGCAGCACTTTTCTGCAGTGTCACACCAATCTCACCTCTGGTGCAGGCAGACAACAGCAGCATCTGAGCAGTTTTCTCTGTCCTCATTGGTATGTGTGCCTGGATGGTGAGACTATAGGGAAAAGGAAGAAACAAGGTATCAAAAGCAAGAAATATTTACCAATTTACACTTCTCCCAGGTTGTTAGCTCTTGCAGTTACAGGAATGACTTCTGATCTTAAGTAAATGGCACAGATGTGAAAATTGATCAGTATTTCTTCACCAGCAGCCACATTTTGAATGTTACCTCTAGTATAAGGCTGGGAATTTGGTACCCAAAACCTCTCCTGGAGAACTAAGTGGACACTGCATTTAAAAAAAAAAAAAAAAAAAAAAGTTATATGATGTTCCTCTGTTTACTTATCTCTGTTTATGTTTTTTCTGTCTTCCATCTATGGAAAGGGAAAACAAGAAAAAACAAGAAGCTAAATAGTAAATGGCAGCATTAAAGCATCTGAATATTGTAACTTAAAGTGATATTACCAGTTAGACCTAACTGAAAATTAATTTTTCTTCCTAATATTAGTACAAACAAAGAAACCTTAGAACAAATGTAACTACAGCTCTTCTCTTTTAAAGTCAAAATACTAGCACCATTATGCAGTTACAGAACTCAAATGAAAATAAGAGTTGTTCAAATTGTGTTTTCCAGAAGTAAACATTTCCAAATGTGGATGATACATAAGTTTTCTGAATACATGCAAAAATGACATATCTTTTATTTGTGTGAAACGTTTTATAGTCCTAATTCAGAACAGTATCTGTTGATATGTCAGTCCTTTAAAATATGACAGGTTTTAAGCAAGCACCTAAACTTTAACATGTTTAGTTTAGAAGTCCCTGTCAGTCACAGCAGGTAGGGGCAGACAGGATAATGGTGAGAGTAATCTGTCAAAGTTGCTGCTATTTGAGATAGGAAAACCAAAATCCCTTCCCAAATTAACATGTGATTTTTATCATAACACACATTCTGTGAAACATGTTACACACAAATGTTAAGATAAAAGTTCTGGTGCTGATTTAGCTGAATTGCACATGAAAGTACACCACAGACTCCCAATTCTAAAAGGCATGGTACTTCAATACAAGTCTGGAACAAGAATATAGCTTCATCTAAATCCATTCAAGTTAGTAACAAACATAAAAGACACCATGAAGCTAAAGGGTTAGCCTTTATCTACAAGAAAATGGTTGTTGGAGCCAATAATTGTAGAGGACTGGAAATGCCTTATCCCCTGAGATTGCCCCTGCAGAGCATTCCCTGTAAGCATTCCCTGAAGAAACAGCCATTTTTAATCTTCAGCAATGCTTTTCTGTCCTCTTGTTGAAGACCAGTGTACCCACAGGAGACATGAAAGAGCGTATCATAGAATCATGGAATGTGCTGGAGCTGGAAGGACCCCAAAGATCGTTGAGTTCCAACCCTCCTGTCATAGTCAGGGACACCTTCCACTAGATCATGTTGCTAAGGGCCTCATCCAGCCTATCCTTGAGCACCACCAAGGACAGGCAATCCACAACTTCTCTGGGCAATCTGTACCTATGTCTCTGCACCCTCACAAGTAAAGAACGTCTTTTTAATAGCTAATCTGAACTTTCCCTTTTTCAGTTTGTCCTTTGTCCTGTCACTATTTCACCGTATAAAAAAGTCCTCACCCTCCTTTTCACAAGTTCCCTTAAGGTACTGGAAAATCATAATGAGTCTTCCCAGAGTCTCCTCTTTTCCAGGCTGAACTGCCCCAAATCTCTCTGCCTGTCTTCACAGGAGAGGTGCTCAATGCCTCGGAACACCTCGTGGCTTCCTCTGGACCTATTCTAACAGGTCCACATCCCTCCTGTGCTGGGGACCCCAGAGCTGGATGCAGTGTTCCAGGTAGGGTCTCAGAACAGCAGAGCAGAACCCATTGTACATACATGTGATGCAGCCCACGACACATTTGGCTTTCTGGTATGCAAGTACACTATGTTGGATCATGTCCAGCTTTCATCTTTTAGAATCCCCAGCTCCACAAGGATTTTCTCAATAAGTTCTTCTCCCAGTTTGTGCTCATGTCAGCACCTTGCACTTGGACTTGTTGAACTTCATAAGGCTCTCATGGGCCCAATTCTCAGGCTTGTCCAGGGGCCTTTGGATGGCATCCCATCCTTCTGTTGTGTCAACTGCACTGCTCAGATCTGTCATCTGCAAACTTGCTGAGGGTGCACTCAATCCCACAGTCTGTGTCATTGAGGCAGACATTGCAGAGCAGTGCTCCCAAAACAGATCCTGAGGGACATCACTCATCACCAGCCTCCACCTCAACACAGAGGCATTGACCACAACTCTGGCTGCATCCAGACAGACAGCCAGCTCCTCATCCATCACACTGTCCCTCCATCAAATCCAGGTGTCTCCAGTTTGGAGATGAAGAGCTTCTGAATAGCTTGTAGGTCTTAATTGCAGTGCTCCAGTTGTATGACTTTTCCCAGTGTTTCCATGATAACAATTACACCATAGTTTTCTAATTTCACAATAGTTTCCAACTTCTCTTGCTTGTTACCCATGCAGTGTACAGTTGTGTAAGAGAACATGTCCCCAAAACACTCTCCATCTGCTTTAGTGCCAAGAGGGTTGACTTTAATTAGGACAGCTATCTTTGTAAATTAAGCCAGCCTTTGTACCAAATTGGATGAGAGGTTATCACAGCTTCCAAACCGTTAGTTCAGATGGGGCAAATCCAACAAGTGACAGCCACAGAGACTTACAAACAAGGGATGAAATTTAGTCAGCGCAGCCATCCTTCAGTGAAGGTCTGACCCATACTTCTGATGTGATCTTGTATCTAGCCAAGGTGAAATTTGTCCAGGCTTGGTTTGCAGTGATTCAGTGGAAACATCCCTCTTCTACACGCCCCTCCAAAACAAAACCAGTTGTGTTGCTGCAGTTTCCTGCCACCACTTAAGTAAAGGCCATGTACACTCGGTGGCACAAAATGTGAGACTGTGATGAGAAAAGCTTGCCCAGAACTGCTTTTTTAGCCCTGCCCAGATGCAGGTCTTTTTGCTCATGATACTGAGCAAAGCCATGTGAGTGGTCCTAGACCATTTCAGTACACTTGGTAAATTATATCTAGGTATCTGCTGATAGTGCATAAACTCAGACCAGGAATGCCCACTAATGGGCCTAATTTTACTAAGAGTAAAAATTTTCAGAAAAGTTTCAAAAGGTTATTAACAGCTCCGATGAGACAGCAATCCTTCCTCAAGGACCTTACACTGCTTTTCCCAGTATTTTTAGTAGAAATCTCTAAAGCAAGTTTTAAGGATGTCTGCTGCAAAGTAGTACAGTCTCATAAAGCAGATCCCTGGTGGAAAACCCTGGCAGAGACAAGGGATGTAGGTAGAGCTGAGGCTTTTTAACCTTCATTATATATACCTGCTCCTGTTTATGATATATCTGTTGTAGTTCTGTAGAACGTTTGTTTGTTTGTTTGTTTGTTTGTTTGTTTGTTTGTTTGTTTGTTTGTTTGTTTGTTTGTTTTTCCTATGCAGTATATGGTGGTACAAAGCTTTCTGTCTTGAGAAATAAAGACACTGGACCTGAGATCTTCCTGCCTTGGGCTTTTTTGTTGTGCTTGTGGGCCCTTAAGTCTCCCCCCAGCAGTAGGTGCCCCACCTTGCTCCACCCTCCAGCAGTGCATGTAAATGGGGGGCTGGCCGGGGAGTCCTAGCCCGGAGGGGTGTTCCCGGCGCCCGGCGAGGGTTCAGACGGCGGCACGGCTGGCCACTGAGCCTTGCGGTGAGCTGGACAGCCAGAGGAAAGTTCCGTCAGTCCCGCTTTCCCTTCCCATCGGTGTCTGCGGCGTGAGGACTGCATGCAACAGCCTGAAGTGTGAAGGGCTCTGGACATCTTCCTTCTGCTCAAACCCTCCCGAAGCACCTCACGGCTGCTTCAGGCTGCAAGAAAATGTTCTGGGGAAATCGTGTTAGGTAAGTTCGCTTGAGATGCCGGCGCACCTTCTCTAGCCTGGGATGCTTATTCTTTTTAAAGGTTCACCATTCGTTTTAGCGTTTGTGTCTTATTAGCACAAATGTGTCTTATTAGCACAAATGTGGTTTGATTTTTTTTTTTTTTCTCTTAATTTTTGCCAGAATTCTTTTCACTGTGACTCTGGTCTGGCAGGCTGCTCATTTAGAGAAAGGTAAGGGAAACTTCATGGTTTTCCTCTCTCGCTGTGTTTTTCTTCTACATTTACAGCATGCATTTCTTCATTACAAACTACAAAAATGTACATATTTACACTTCTTGTCAAGGCCCTGAGAAAGAAGAACGTAAAGAAGATGTGAAAAGTCTCAATGCCACAGCACAAAAACAGCAGCCCAAGAACGAAGGGACCTTTGTATATGCTCTCAGTGACATGAATCAGAGCTATGAAAGTAGAAAACAACAGAGTTCCAGATCATTCGTACCTTTCACTGGAATTACGGAGAGTAGGTAACATTATTTTTGTAAACAATGACATAAAATTACTTTTTAAAAATATAGTAATGTTTTAACTGTTGTCCTGGAAGATTCCGGCCTGATGGTTTTATGTGACCACCCATTTAAATTTTACTCATGGCCGTTCAGTAAATGGTGATAAAAATTTAAGGTAGAACTGAAGATCTCATTTGCAAAATGTGTTAAGAAAAAACAAGAAAGGATACTAAGAATGAAGAAATGTTTGGCCCTTTTTGTTTACAAGAGCATCTGTGAATTTTTGTAATATTCTGTTCATTTTTTAAAATTCATGGTATTTCATGGCCATAAAAATGTTAATTTTATTTAAAAATGGTTTAAGCTACCTGAAGGCAGGGGGAAAAAAGCATTCTCTTTCCTCCCATATATATAAAGTTTTAGATTGGTGCTCAATCCCAGGGCTCTGAGAAAGGCAAAAGGGAGGATTCCCCCTGCCTCAAAACCAAGTAACTTCCGAGTAACACAACTTTTTATTCAAAAATAAGCATCACTTCCCAGTAAAAATGCCATGTTTCTTAGTGTGATTGAAACCTGCATCTGTCAAAGTGAAATATTTCACTTAAGCACATGCTGCTGCTACAGAATTTGCCAGGCGTTGCTTCTTCACCATTCTGTAATCCCTAGTAGCTTGTTTCTAATCCTTAACTAAACAAACCGGGTTTAGCTGAACAAACACTCCTAACAGGCATATAATTTTATTGTCCTTAAAGACAATAAAACTAGATATCCTTAAGAGACTTTGGGAACTAGAGAGACCTGAAAGAACAAGTGAGGAAAAGGTGAGGTTCGGAGCCCCTGAGACGCTTGTTAACCTCTGTAATACTGTCTTGCAGGTAAAAAACTGAACAGACGCTGCTGCCAGAATGGAGGGACTTGTATCCTGGGGACCTTCTGTGCCTGCCCAAAGCACTTCACGGGCAGATACTGTGAATATGATAAGCGGAAAAGGTAAGAAAACCAGACCAAAATCAGAAGAAATGGGTGTGGTGTTATGGATGGTTATTTTCTGTAGTGGGCTCAGGGATGTACCAAATGTCTCCCTTGTCATTGGCAGCCACTGCGGCAGCATTGCCCACGGCATCTGGGTGCTGAAGGACTGCTGGCTTTGTCGGTGTGGCTATGGCACGCTGCACTGTCTCTCAGAAACGTTGCGCAGTAACTGTGGTAAGAAATGGCACTACGTCAAACATTTTTATCCCATGGGTGACAGAATTGCCTTCTGCAGTGATGGGGTACTCGGACTTTGCGGCGTGTGCACTAGTCGGACTCAATGGATTGCTTTGCATCAGAGAATGCATTAGTGAGACAGTAAAAAGCACTGCTCTTGACTGTATAGTACATCACATAAGACACTTTAAGATATTCAAAATTCTGTACGGTAGGAAACTTCCCACCATTCTAGTTGAAGATTACAGAGATTAAATACTTCTCTCTTCTGCAAAATGTGTACATCTATGACGTCCCACTTAACCAGGGCAATTTCTACAACTAAACTGAATCCAAGCACACAAACGTGTTTCTTAAATAAAGAGAAAAATCAGTAGCATATATTAGTGTGGTAGAATTAGAAACTGGTATGTCACTAGAGGAAAAAGTTGTGTCTACTTAGCACACAGAATCATCAATAATCATACATATATAAATGACACAAAACTAATCTGAATTTTTTTTTTAAGATCTATATCTCAATCTTAAGAATATTCTTGTATGAGTTTTAAGACTGAACACACTCCACACAAAAAATTACGTAGCTGTTATCTTGATCAGTGTAAGTAGTGCCACCTACTCTCCTCAAAAGCACCATATCATCGTAAGTCAAGTATTTCTATATCACCCTGTGAAATTCCCTGAATAAATGGTTGAATATTTTTGAAAACAGTGTATCAACTGTGATACCAATTTAAAGAATTACTATACTGGTATTATTTTCCATGGAGAACTGACTTATCCAGACTGTTCTCAATACTCTTGAGATCAGTAAAAAGGATTTAATAAACAAATTTTCTCTTCAGTGGCAAAATCATTGCAAAATTCGCTTTCCCTTTCCACCCATAATATCTCAATCCTATCTTGCGCTTTCCTTCAGTTATGCCAACATTACTACTTAGCAGGGTAAGAAAACAACAGACCTAGAGGGTTTCAAGATTCATTTGCACCCCAAGCACTCTCTTGTTTCCTGATCAAATTCCTACCTGAGTACCAGTGCCCTGAAGCTGTGACTTCTGAGTTGTAGCACCAACTCAGATGCAAATCAAAACATTAGAAAGGTGACATTCCTGTCTTTGTAATCCTAGACAAAAAAAAAAAAAAAAAAAAAAAAATCCACCAGAACCACAGTTTCCTTGAAGTTTTCTGTATTGAGCAGTTATATGTGATATGTGTGGCACACAGCTTGCTCATTAAACTCTTTACATGTTGATTTGTGAATCAGCCCTATTGTTCCTCATTACAGGAGCAAAAGACATAATGGGTCTCAGTGGAGAATCCTCTGAGCAGGGACTTCGTGGCTTTCACGTACAGGAGGGTATGACTTCTCTGCTTTTTTGCTGAAAGCAAAGTCCCTTGTTAAAGGAAGGGTTAAAAGCTGACATTCAGGCTTGAGTGCTTACCTCTTGTGAAGTTCTTCCTCTTGCTTTTGCTTGGTATTTACTTTTGATTATTCTGAGATTAATGCCTGCAAGAGCTGATAAGTGCTATCAGTTGCTCCTCAAACGATCATTGATGGGACGTTTATTTACATCTCTCCCCTGAGAACAGTCCCTTTGATTGGCTTTAACAGCTGATACCTTTAACCTAAGTACCTAAGTACCTGTGAGATGACAGAGGACTTTTCAAGTATGTTGAAAATCCTTATGTTTTCAAATTTACATATTTACTCATTAACCATTTTATTTTCTTGATTTTATTTCTTTTAAGACCTGAAATCGGAAACAGAGGAAGTTCTCAGACTGTATTCTAATGGTTTAAGATTACAGCAAACAGTACTTTCAGTCACTTGCCTGCTCACCATCCTCCTGGGGTTCTGCTAGCTGGCAGCTCTGAAACTGGACAAGGGGAAATACTCAGGGTTGATATAACCCTCACCATGAATCATACATTTCTTCTACGAGCTACAGAAGACTCTTCTACCTGCATGTTGGAGGCAGATTGAGATGTATTAGTTAATGCTGAAATACCTGGGTTATTATAAATTCAGATTATATGAGTGAAGTATTTATTATTATATTATTATATTAATACTACTATCAATGTCTGATTCTAACGATTCTTTATTTCTAAAATACTGCTCTTCCAGTGGAAGCAATCCCCCCCAATATTCTATGCCTGAAATATTGTAAGTTATAGTAATTTCTTTTGTACGTAGTACAAGTCTTTTAACAAATAAAACTGATTTCATTTCTGAAAAAAATATGTTTAACTTTATTTAAACTTGAAAGTTCATATCTACCATTTGTCATTGTATTTTATCTTGTAAGAAAAGCACAGGGTAGAAATTTGTTGACATAAGGAAGGGTTTAAGAGTAGATATATCTTTCAAGCCCGAATATAGAGAACTATAAAAGTTACATAGTCTTTCAGTTTTTATTCTTATTTATTACAGCAAAATTGTATATATGCACAATCTGCTTGGCAGGAATCATATGCATATTGGAACACATAAGTGAAGGTTATTTGTCTTTTAGGGGTTTACTTCATATCCTAGAAATATAAGTCTCTTTTTTTTTAATGACAGCAAAGAGCAATTTTGTTCAACTTTTTCTATAGCAAAGTTGTCTTGATTTATATATAATTTAAAGATTAGTATATCTATGCTGTAAAATACAAGATGTTTGAACATGTAAGTGCATTTTAACGCAAGTTTATAAAGCAGAAACTGGTTTGTTTTGAAAAAAACTGCAAAGATAAACCTAAAATGTATCTTCATCCTTTTAAAGTGGAGGTACCACATAGAAACAGAATCATAATTTTATTGACTAAAAAGACGTTACAGATGAAGAAAATTCTTAATGTCTTTTAAAAGTTGAATAGATTTAATTCTTAAACCTTTTTATTTATTTGGTGCTGCAAATTGAGACAGTCCAGTTCTTAAGCAGAAAAGGATGCAATACCAGCAAATGACATAATATAGTGCCTGCCTTTAAATCTATGACTACTCAGAGTCAGACTTTTATAGGGAGTCATTGTGTAAAACCATATTCATGTTAATTACTGCAAGTATTCAGACTACTCCTTTCCAGACTCCAGACTTGTGCTTCTCACTCTTCCCATAAGATACACTAGACTAAAATTGGTCCTTTTCTCATTATTTCACACTAATTGGTCTGTACCCATCAGCCTGTGTTTCCACAGACCATCTTAGGATAAGTAAATATCAAAGAGAACAGCTGGAGGAAAATAGTTGTGCCTTTATTTAACAGATGCTGAAATTTCAGGAATGTCATTGTGAAATCATCTTGGCTTGCCATAAAGCATACCTGAGAAGTCTGTAGGCAATACAGTTTGTATTGTGCTTCAAATAGTTTTTACTTTTTAAAGGAAAATACATTGTACAGTAAAAATACATCTGAACTAATATTTATTTTTTATCCCTGTAGGAGATACACAGAGCCATTAAAGATTGCAATTAACAAAAGAAAAAAGTGCTTTAATACTGGTTTTCCAACAGAACAGCTGTTTCTGTTTCAATAACACCCACAGCAGATTTAATCACGAAAAGCTGAACTGGAATAACTCCCTATGTAGATGAGCCTATGTCCCTGCAAGAGTTACCCTGATGACGCAATTCGTTATTGGGTTGATTTGATTTGCAGAATTAGAGCAACTGAAATGTCTAGCAAAGAAATGTTTTCCTGCCATACCAAAACTTTAGTACAGGACATCAGGTCAGATGCACTGTTCTGTTTCGACAGTCTCAAAGAATTGCAGGGGGAACTTAGATGCGTAAGTAGTTACTCATAATTATGTCTGACTCTGAATGCCAGAATTTGAAAGTTTTCTCTGGATGAAAAAACAGGGGTTTTGTTTGTTTGATTTTAAGATAACAGTTCCTTTCCTCGCTATCTTATTCCATTGCATTCTGTTACTGGAAAATCTGAAAATTCTACTCCAGGATGGTTTTCTATCAACCATACTATGGCAAAAATACTCCCTCAGTGTCAGATAGTTATGGATGATAATCATCTTGTCTCTGTGTCAGAGCTCTGGAAGTCGGTGATGCATAGGCAGAAAGATGTTCAGTCTGTATTCCTCACTTGTGAAGCAGAGACAGCCACAGGAGCCGAGTTAGAAGAAGAACGTATCTCCTTAAGTTAAAGAAAAACAACAAGAGGGGAAAAAGAAAAAGCATGCAGAAGCTGTCCCATGCATAGTCTCATTTGCAAATAAAAATGTAACTTAGAGGAAAACAGAAAGCACTGAGGAACAAAGGAAAGCACACAGTCACAATCTTTGCTTAGGTTAAAACTGTCTCCGCTTTTATCTGTCTCCAGCTGTTTGCAAGAACAGATAAAAGAAAGCATTATTTTCCTCCCCTGTTACCATCTAGGCCTGGCCAACCTTCTAACAGTGCAATTACAGGCACTTTGCTAAGGTTTGTTTATAGCAAACAGCAATGCTTACTCCTCAACCTCGTGCTAACTCACAGACCACTCTGTCAAACATGGCACATCCCAGAAAAGTAGACATCTGTCGCTGCAAGTTCATGCATGTGCCTTCTCTATATGCAGCCACATTTGGGCAGGGGGAAGACCCTCAAAGAGAAGTATTTATCAGATGATCCACAGGGCTATCCACTATATATTTTCCTCCTAGCAGCTGACTCCAGAACTAAGACAAATGGTGCTGCCTGCAGCTGGCTTCAGTGGCTTCGCCCTTGCAATTGCTGCAGCCTCCATCACTCCTAGGGGCATGTCACAGCTGATAAGAGCCCAGACTGGGGAAGAATGTGGTGGAGATGCTGCCATTTCTGCAGGCAAGGGCTCTGGAGCTGGAGCTCTGCTGCTAGGCACCAATCTGCAGGGAGATCCTGCCATCTGCCCTTAACACACTGCTCATTTAAAGGAAGGGATTCATTTTGCATAAGGCCATGTAGTGCACCACGGTGCACACACAAACCTGTAAAAGCTAACTTTCAGGTTCCAAATACTGAAGAAGTGTCACTTACATGTCTCTCTGAGTGTCTGATGGTTATCTCTTGAGATGACTTTCTTCCCATGCAGGAGACACAGATTTCTGTTGCCCCTGAGAAGTGTTAATGGTACCTATAGGTGCCAATAGCCTTCTCTCACCTAGAGAAGAAGCTATCCAAAACAGAATTAGAAGTAATTTCCCACACTTGTTTATCCAGAGTTATTTGAGGGTCCTTTTTGTTTTTAATCGGTGTATTTCAGATTGCTAAGGTTGTATTTTGCTATCCATCTTTCATTGATTCTCATAGTGTCAGGCTATGCATCTGGATCATGACACCCACATATTTCATACACCTGAGCAAATATACAGCAACTTTATATTTTGTCTTCCATCAATTGGAAAGGTAATATAATACAGCAGGCTGGCTCACATGTCAAGCAGCCCTGTGAATTAGAATCACATAATCATAGAATATCCTGAGTTGGAAGGTCCCCACAAGGATCATCAGGTGCAACTCCTGTATGCGCACAGAAGAATCGAAAAGTTAAACCATATATTGGTTTGCATTGTCCAAAGTTATAGGTGTATATCTCACGGAGGCCTATCTAGCTCCTCTGCAATCATCACCTGTAATTCACCGTCTGCCTCATCTTTTACAGCACAGTCATGTACAAGCATGGGAGACTTAACGACAACACAACAGCTGCATACTTGCGCTCTGCAAGATTACCCAGCTTTGCGAGTTCTCCTTGTGATTGCAAAGCACCTTCTTGGTCAGAGAAGGTATTAAAACCTGCAATTCCCTCCACATTTGGCTGACTGACCTTGCCCTTGGCTTATACTGCTGTGAAGGTGACTTCTTGATAAGGTCATGAAGCTGCCATATGTCACTGGAATAAAACCAGATGCCTTATGCATCTTGGGTCTAGCATTTCTCTTCAGGTACATGCTGGCACAGAAATAGCCTTCATTAGCAGCTGCCTTCATCTGCTGTAACCCAGCCATATCTTTACAAACTACAATTTATAATCCAGCCTGTGAGGCTTCAGTTCAGATAATATTTGTTTGATAACATTTGGATGAAATGCTACAAGGACAGAAGCAGTGGTAAAGTCTCAAAAGCAAAGAGCCAGAAAGGCACTGGCATTACAGTTAAAGGAAGCACACTGTCCAGCTGAGCCTCCTGCAGCTGGTCCCAAGGACTCAGATCGCTTTCTCTGACAGCTGAGATACTTCTTGGAGCTTTGCACTCTGTCTGGGGCATAGCTTGTCACCTTTCACTGGCTTTCTGTGAGCAAAAATAGACATACAACCTGTGAAGTTCCAAATCAAAGGACTGGGTCTGGCAGGACTATGACAGTCATTTTCAATGCATCCACACAGAGTTTTCTGTCACTGGACAGTGAGCACTGCTGAACATTAAATTCCTTTGTAGGCTGGCACATAAAATTCTGCATCTCTTACCTGTCTTTTTGCATGTTCTCTATGACATGATGTTTGTATCTCCCCAATAAACAGAAAGATTCATGTGATCCATCCTATTTATAAATGATTACAAAAGGTTATAAACAAGAATAAATCTCATATATATGCACCTATAAACAAGAATAAATCTCATATATATGCACCGAAGAAGAAGATAGCTCTGTCTCCTGTGCTGACATAAAAGCTCTTGTCAAATTCTAGGAAGTTTTGTGGGGAGAATTGTTCTTCATGTTTCTGAATCACCAAGATTATGTCCTTTCAAAAAGTATGAAAAGGAGTATCAGGAAAAAATAATTAAAGATAAATAAGTGGTACATTGCTGAAAAGATAATATTTGCAAGAGCATCTTTATGCAGAACAAGCAGAGAGTCAGGACCAAAAAGAAAAATTGGTGTCAAAGAACCTTCCCACCTGACTGTGTACGTGAACTCTTTTAAAGAGTGTTTCTTGGATCAAAAACTTTTTTAAAAAGACAAAATATTATCAGTCTTGTCAAGTTCCCATGCTTACATGTTAGTCTTGTTCTTCCAGTCCCAGCATTATGTTTCCTCACCTCAAATTTGTTTAATACAGACCAGTACTAAAGCTACTTCCTGGACAAGAAGAAAATCTCTCCTGGAAAACAAAGTGCCTGTATACCTTAATTAGCATTGAAGGTACCTTATGGAGGCCATGTGATGTTAAAATGGATTGAGCTCTGTTTTCCTGTCTGTTAGGCTGGTGTTGGTTTGCTAAATCATGCCAATAATATTTATGAACCATTTTGGTAACAGAGACAGAAATTTCTTATTGCCTTTAACATCAGTCTTTAGTGGAAATAAGAAATGCAGAAGCATGCTCCCTGCTCTGCGTCTCTGCCTTCCGCTGTTCTTCACAGAGGCTATACCACAGCACTCTCTGTGTGGAAAAAGACTTGTGCAGATATGCTGTGCAGTATGTCTCCAGCAGTGCAATAACCTGAAACAAAAGCCAATTAGGTACATTCCTATGCGTGTTCTTCTTTTATCTGAGCACACATGATACGCCTATCATTAGCTATGCTAATAAAGAAACAACTGCAAAATTTCAACAGTGCTAAAATACATGGAGGCCAAACTCTGGTCCAACAACAAGAACAGGGAACTACCCATGCAGGTAAAACTAAGTAACAAATATGAATTCCAGGAGCCAAGTATATATACCCAACGTTGCAACTTTCTCAAGTAGTTTGAGTAGGCAGCAAGACCACAGAGGCATGTCTATTGCCCTCTTTGTACTGGCATCCACAGTCAGACAGATCCACTCGTTCATTCAAAACGTTCTTTTCTCATTCTATTGGCCTAATTTCCAGACAGACCATCTCTGCTGACAGAGGGATGTAGCAGAGATGTGCAGCAAAAGTGAAGGGGAGGCCACAGTTAGACATGCCAAAAGTGGTTATGTAATCACTGTTTAAATGTTAATGTTAGCTTAGTTAGTTAGAAGATTGTCAGTCTTAGTTTCAAAAGAAAATATCAACATGCATAGACAATGTGAAAACTAAACGCCAATGGACAGAAAATCTGCTCCTGAATTTCCATTATAGTATCTAAGCAGTACAAAATCCCACAAGAGCAAGAGAAAAAAAATCATTATTTACTTGACAGTAGTGACACCATTAAAGGAATATTACATAGCATTTTGTAATCGTCTCTTAGTAAATGATATTGAAATTTGTAGAAGTTTCAGGGAAAAAAAAAAAGTAGGCATGATTTAAGATATAAAAATAGACACTACAATGAAAATTGTAGCAGATTCAGCTAATTATGAAAGCAAGTATTGCAAGTAACTTTTTCCCCCGGAGGATCACATGGGAAGATACTCAAGCCCAGAAGTTTTTTGAACTGACAAAGTCATTGTGACTGTTTTACACAGAGGTACCCCAATGCCAACAGTGTAGCTTTCATTTGGAGACAAACATGCCAGTGTTAAAACCAGAGTCAAGAATTTAGATTCACTTAGTATTTGCGGAAAGGCTGCTTGTTAAAAGTCTAGCAAGCCAATGAACTGGCACTGTGGCATACATGTTGGTGTGTCCAGCAAATAAGAGCTGTTCTGAGGAGGCTTTGATGTCACAATCAATGGAGGTTCCCCAAGTGAAGAAACTGAAATCCTGAAGAAAACAAGAGAAGATTATGAGGCATTATTCAGAGGCATATTTCAGCTGTGGACTGATTCATTGTAAACAATGACATTAAAAGCCATGTGCATGAATTGCAATCAACATCATTATGTTAAAACACAGCTATATTATTTGCAGTGTGTAGCCTTTAGTGTGCCTACAAGCCCTGACTGAGGCTGAGATTTTTCAGTGCTGGGCACAGTACAAGTACACAGGAAGAATGAACCTGTCCGCAGCAACTGATGGATTGTTTTCTGACAGTTAACAAAGTATCTGCCACTGCACTCTGGCTCCATACTCCAAGGCAAAACCCTTAGCGTGCACACACTCCTACCCCAGTCGTGTTTCATCAGTCCTGTTGGTTTTTCTGTTTATTTTCCATCTTCTCTGTATTGCTCCTCAATAACATCATCAGCACAGGCACCAGTCACCAGGAGATGGCATCATTAGAAGTTAATAACACTGACTCTTAAACTTTGCAGTCAGATCCAAGTCTGAGACCAAATGTAGCAGTAATGAGTGAATTCCTGAGCCTCACAGTACTGATAAAAGCTAACATTCCCAAGGCAAAGCATAGCAGGTGTTTGAATGCAAGGTGTGAATTTCTAAAATGTAATTTTCAAAAGATGAAGCTGCTATTATGTGCTGCTTTGGCTACTAACCATGTATCTCTCTGTACAAATTAAGGCTGAGCATACTGTCAACACTTAGTAAAGACTGTTCTTACTATAGAATCTATGACAGACAGCTTTTCCTAGGCAATTAAGAAAAAGAAAAATCTTCAGCTGGTAAAGGGAGCATACAATTATATTAATGTTTTCACAGACAACATTTATAAAAGTTATGGGAAAGAATATATAATTTTTCAAGTGGTTTTCATATCACCATTCTACTCATGTTAAATCAAACTTGCAGCAAGTGAATAAGCTTGATCTGACCTACTGCAGGGATGAGTAGTGATTCTTGTATTACTGTGCAAAGTCTTAGAGCAAGTGAAATAATTGCCTTTAATCTTGCTGTTCTGTCAGAGACTAAGGAACCCATTCACTGGGTTAAGTGTGTCAGAAAGACAAACTATACCAGCTCTGTGTGCATGGATTCTGAGGTGTTGAATACTAATTTTAAAGGAATTTTATCAGATAACCAGATGAAAAGAAGTAACAGGGACTTGTTACTTTTCAAGAGTATATGCTTTCCCTGGCTGCTGGCAATTAAAGTTTGACAGCTTTTCAAGATAAACATATAAAAAGGACTTGAAAATATTTGTTTGTAAAATATTCAGGTCTTAAGATATTTTATAGAGTGGAGGTAGAAAAAAAAAAGACTATTTTATTTTGATAACATCGTTTGGAGACACCATAAATAAGGTCATGATGATAGCTTAATTAAACCACTTCACAGAACTCAGTCTTACAGATTGATGATAGAGGAAAATGTGTCAGTGTGTGAAATAACATTCCTGAGAGATAAATTAGTTATCTGTGGCATTTATTCTTTTTCTTTAACATTCTCATGCACTGACTTTAATATTCTGCAAATGTGATTATCTTAGATATAATGAAAATATTTCTTTAATAATTCAAAATATACTGAAACAGGCACTGCCATATAGGCTGCCTAATGTCTTTTACTGTATCTTTCTGCTCCTGAATACTGATGAGAACTGCCGCTAGGCAAACTAAGGGGTTGCTTTAACCTTATAAAAAGCTATGAGTAAATAGCTCTGCCTGTGATAACGCTTTCAGGAACTAAGAGTAAAATAGACTAGTATGTGAGTTATACCAGTGTATCACAAATCACAGAATTATTAAAGTGAGGAAAAAACATATGATGCTCTGGGTGGTGACCTTTCTTTTAGTGAGTTGATGAAAAGTCTGTGCTGGATGTCCATTTTCCAACTTCACACAATATCTTTAAGGGTACAGCTAGGTTAACACCACACCTGTGCACCCATTTAAAAGAAGACAGCACAAAAAACCTACCTGGTTTTATCTGTTCTTTCAAGAATCTTTCACATATTGCTGTAATACTGTCTCACTACCTATTTCTTCTCTCCTTGCCACAGTCTACCTGCAAACCCACGTATATCCCACAAGTGCTACCCATTCATTTCCAAACAGCATAATCAACTCATCTTCAATTCTGATATGTGAAAGTGTTTTCTGCCCAAAACATTTCTAGTTGTAACATGGAGCTGACATGCTCACAGGTCTGTGAAGGATAATCTCCCACAGAGTCTGCCCTCTCCTACAAATTCGGATTAAACTCAAAAGATCCAAGATACGATTTCTACTCCTTCCATAGAGAAAAGGCACCAAGAAGAGCCAAGGGAGCTGAGTTTCAGGAGCAGCCTGAAGATAAAGTAGGCAAAGATCAGCTCTAAGAGTCAAAAAGCCAGCTCTAATAGTTGATCAAACAAGAAATTTGAGTCACTCTTCTGTTAAGGTCAGGTTTAAGAGGCAATTTAGGAAAGAAAATGTGCAGGAGCAGTTATATACTTCTAAGCCTGGTAAATGCTACTTCTCATCCTCAATCATCCTTATGTAACATAATAGAAAGGAATTTTTCAGTTATGGCTGAAAATTGCAAGGGATGATTTTATAAATAGTGGGTAGGACAGATTCATTTTGGTTGAAAAGTCTATACTTCTCCACAGACTGACTTGTGGGACATTTCTTTGGTCCCCTTTTTATTCTCCACTAGCATTTGTGTTTCAGGAAGGAGTAACAACCCAGAATCAACAACTAATATGGTTTTCAACCATTTTAGAGTAACCTGGTTAAAAAATAATCCCAAATTTCTCCTTCCATAAGTGGTTGTGGTGACCACGAGCCTGGAAATTAGTTCCAAAGATAAACTTGGAAAGGAGAGGCCATTTTCTTCATATGTACCTGGTACATATAGTATATGGTAAAATCCTGAAGCATCCCTTTTTCCTGTTTTATGAGGCCTAAAAATACTGAGATAAGTACAAAAGACATAGGAATATATTATGGCTACAAAGGTGAAGTCACAGGGAATAGGGCCTGTGTTAATTGAAGAAGAAGTCATTAACATGTGTGTTAGGTTTGCACATTTTTTATTACCTGGTGGTTTTTTGACTTGGTCCATGCAGTCACCTGGTGCAGCTAGTTAGAGGAGCTGCTCA
Organism: Trochalopteron elliotii; assembly: GCA_024734555.1. Classification (NCBI taxonomy): domain Eukaryota; kingdom Metazoa; phylum Chordata; class Aves; order Passeriformes; family Leiothrichidae; genus Trochalopteron; species Trochalopteron elliotii. The sequence goes on along the minus strand of JANPWX010019700.1, from coordinate 122,815 downwards.
AGGACACAGCTGTTGGTAGCTGTGTTGGACACAGCTGGTTTGCCCCAGCTAATGGCAAAACCATGGCAGAAACAGAGGAAGTGGTTATATAAGAGTAGTCACTTTTGAGATACATAGTAGAAGATCATCATTGTAAAAAGGAGGTACCACCTATGAAATTCCCCAAAAAGCTCAATGTCCTTGAAGATAAACAGTGAACTCTCTTAAAATCTAAAAAAAATTAAGTTTCAGAATAGTGGCAGGACTATTGAAAAACACCTACAAAGGATGAACATAAACAAGAGCTGGCTTTGTGATGAGAGCCACAGATGTCTCCCAGCTGCCTACACAAGATCATGAGTATGAAATCAAATGAGGGAGTAACAAAGGATTCAAGCTGTACTCTTGGCACTGATAGCCTTCTTGTCAGGATCAGAGGAACCATTTGTAGTGATTTCATGGGGCTTACTTTATATTGAAGGTGGTTACTATTTCAGGCCTATTTCTTTTATAGAGTCATTGATTTACGTAGTTACCTTAACACCAGCATGTAAGAGGGATTTTTTGACTCTCTGCAACAGTCTCCTTGGTCCATATGGCTTTTTTTATTAAAAAGCTGCTAAGCACTCATGACTCACTGATATGTGCTCTGGTTGCTGACCTCCAGGTCCCAAGAATATTCACACAACCTGTAGCACAGTTTGAATAAAGGGTAGATGCAACAGGAGAACAACCCACTTAAGGACTTATCAGAGATTTCCACACTTTCTTGTTTTCACCATAACAGTCCAAAGCACCCAAGTAAATGCACTTCCACTAAGAACTTCTACAATCATCCAATGCTTTCATCCATGAGGCAGCTCTCTCACAAGAAAGTCAGTGACTGGCTCAGATGCCTGACATCTACTTGAAAGACATGTACAGCATGTACAACAAATGTGCACCATTAATGATATTCACAGCCAGAGGGCAACTGATACATAATGCAGTCCAACAGGGTCAGGTTCTCTTGTCCCATTAAAACAGGTATTTTCACAGAAATGTTGGTAAATTTTTACATATGGTAAATTTTTATGTACATGTAAAACATAATGGCTACAACCTTTGAGCAGTTAGCCTACAGAAAGGACTAGAGAGAGAAAAAGAAAGAGAAAATCATACTTGCTTTGAACCTAAAGTAGTACAGCAAACATATTTGCTGAGTGGTGAAGCCCCGTGCGTACTGTGTTGTCCTGATCAGAAGTGACAATGACACAAATGCTGACAAGAATAATCTTCCCTTCAAGACAAAAAAATTCTAAACACAGGTGGAAAGCAAAAAGTGTATTTCCTCCTGCTGCTCATAGGTCTTGTTTCAGACATGAACAACCTTTAAATACTTAGAAGTTCCTAATTTTGCTAGTTCATTTAATGAATTTGTTAATTCTCCTGCAAACCTAGTGGAAGAAGGTTGTCCTTATCCTCTGTTGTCAGATGGAACCATAGAATACTTTGTGATGGAAGGGATGTTTAAAACCATCTAATGCTATCCCCCTGCCATAAGCAGTGACACCTTTCACCAGATCAGGTTGCTCAGAGCCCTGTCTGGCATGACCTGGAATGTTTACAGGGATAGGTCATCTACCATGTACTTGGGCATCTGTTCCAGTATTTCACTAGCCACATCATAAAAAAATTCCTCCTGCGTTTAGTTTGAAAATACTGTCTTTCAGTTTAAAACCATTAGCCCTTGTTCTTCCACAACAGGTCCTACTAAAAAGGCATTAAGGGAGCCATGACCCTTCCCTTGCCCACTGAATTATTCACTCCATCACAGAAGGCCACTGAGTCAGTCAGGAAGGACTTGCCCTTGGTGAAGTCGTGCTGGTTATCTTGAATCACCTCCCCATTCTCCATGTGCCTAAGCACAGCTACTAGGAGGATCTGTTCCATGATATTCCCAGAAACAAAGGTGATGCTGAAGGTCAGTAGGTTCCAGGATCTTAAAGACCAAGTACATTGTCTCCCTTCTTCCAGTTACCTGGAACTCCACCAGACTGCCACGACTTTTCAAATATCACAGAGAGTGGCTTGGTGGCTTCATCAGCCAGTTTCCTCAGGGATTTTCTAGGACACATCATGTGAGGTCCCAAAAACTAATATACGTTCAGGTTCCCCCAGGTGGCCATGAACCAGAGCCTTACTTACACTGGGAAGGACTTTGCTCCTGCAGTCCCTGTCTTGAACTCCACTTGTGGCAGAGGTGTAGGAAGAGAGATGGCCACTGAAAACTGAGGCAATAATGTTGTTGAGTACTTCAGCTGTCTCCTCATCCATTGTTACGCATTTACCAGTCATACCAGTCCCATGAGGATCAGATCCATCCAGATTTGTAGTCAGAGTGATAAAAGGCAGACTGATCTCCTCTGTCAGAGCTATTCTTGGGCCACCTCCTGGTGGCTTTCCCCACATCTGAACTGTGATCTTTCATCCGTCAAGATCCATTGATCTGCACTATGCAGAAAACAAGGTGCGCAACTCCAGAGTAGCAGTTGACACAAGAGGGATACAAGCACAGGCCAAAACCAGGACATTTCGTGACCACCACCCACACCTCTCCACTAACACTTCTGTGTACAGAAGGAAGGAAGACAAGATGATAGTCCAGTGAGCAGAGGTAAATATGGGGATGTGCTTTGAGAACACACCTACACACTGACATGGCTCTGAAGAATTTTCTAATATTCAATCTTGTACCCAATTCCTGGAACAAGAGGTTATTTCTGAGTAAACCAGCTCTATAACAACTTTTGCAAAAGTCAAACTTGTATTGAAGAAATTTTGTCTTCAAGTTAAAGACTTTGTAAAGTACATTCTGTCAAGATTCTTCTAGTGATCACTAGGGATTGAATAGTTCCTTACATTAATTTGATTGATATATCTGATACATTAAACATTTTAAAATTTTGTCATCAATACCTGTGTATACAACAGACAAGGAAAGAATGTATTCTGTTCATGTTCAGAAAAATGTTTGTAGCTGATGCAACATACCATTTTCCTTTTTTGTTGCATTTTAAAGTTACTGTGGTACTGTTTCAACAACTATGAACAAAAGGTTCAGCTTCTGATACAAAATAATAGGCATTTAAATCCATAGTTAGGAAGTGGCCTAAATGGTCTAATTGGCCATAGCAATCACCCTTAAAGCTGTTTATCATCTCGCTATACACATTAGTGCAAAGGTGAAAGAAAAAAAATAAATTTGGCTTTCATTCCTCCTTAAAGTTGGCTGTTTCACAGATGACAGACCTCTGTCTCCAAGCTTGGCAACTAAAGAAGCAGGACTTCTGCAGTGCTGGGTTTGCCAAAGTGTACTAATGTGTAACGGCCCGGGCCACTCCCTGCTCTCCTGTAGTTACATGATCTTAATCTGCCGTCACTTAGGTTTTATTTAACACATACCTGGTGCCTTTGTAATTTTGCCAGCAGTCTTTGCTCACTGAGGACTGTATTAGCAAGAGACTTTTATAATGGCAAGTTCTGGGAGCTGGTGGTCATTTTGGGTCTCAGTGTTTAAAAGAAACATGTTGGTGATAGCCTTGCATATGTAAATTATTTTCGTTGCTGGATTGAGTGCAAAAGTTAAATCAGATTTCTTTCCAGAAAGAACATGAAAGGCTGAATGGGCCCTCACATCCCACATTCATGCTGAAACTCTCAGGCCAGCCAGAATAAAGTTTGGTCTGTTTTTTTAATGCGGATGCAGTCTTAATAGGAGCCAAGTAGCAAAAGGCAGCCTGCTTATCATCTCAGTTCATCTCATATCAGCTACATGGTAAAGCCCTGAGACACAGATCCCTTCCCTCTGATACATTGGTAGAAGCAAAGTAAGTACATCTGTGCTTGGTTCTAAGTAGAGTTTGAGTTAAAACTGGGATTCAACTGGTGCACAACAAAGGTACAGCTACACTATCCTTGAAGCACTCACAAAGAAACTGTAACGACAGGTTTGTCCATGATCATGAAAATCACTTCTTAAAGCCTCTATCATCCTTCTTACCTTGCCTTACCTTCTTCCCAAGTAAAATACTTCAAGCTCATCCAAAGATGATTTGAGCTTCCATAGAGAAAATACGCAGAAAATAAGAAAGAAAATAAGAAGTAGCATTTGCCTTTTTAAGAGGTATAGAATGCTCAAACATTTAAGATCTATGGAATATTAAAAGAAGATAAAAAGGCATACAATCAATACACTGCCCTGAATTTCTACTTCCTTATCATCAAAGTATCTGACATCATCCCATGGAAATTTATAGTAATAGCAAAGTCTCTGTGGACCTTTGTTAATTTGTTAGCAGTAAGTTTGATGTCTCCAACAGCTCCAGTTCAACCCATTCAACTATTTGTAGCTGAAGCACCTAAAATTTAGTTAAATATGAGCTATAATGCTATAAAATAAACCCCTTAACATGCTGCTTACTCCATTGGGATATTGTTTCTCTCCATGATTTTTACGCCCCAACCACAGCTCAAACAATATGTGCACTGAAGCAGGATCTGCATTGGCTGATTTTAACAGAGGATCAAAAACTTCTTTCCTACACTCATTAAACTGATGCCTGAGGGCGTCTAGAGCAATTTTTTTCCTAACTCCAGTGTCATAGTAAGATGGAAAATCATCCATGTCAAAACTGCAGGCAAATTCAACACATTATAGAAGCCTTTCTGGACAGGTCACGATAGAATTTCATTTGGACTGGAAGGTAGTGCCAAACACAGAAATGCTAGGACAGAGCAGGTGGCACCAGCAGCCTTTTCGTTCCTTTGCAGCAAAATTCTCTCCTGCGGTGCACAGAGCCAGGGTAATTATACTTCCATGGGGAGCATCTGTGTATCTAGCAGCTCCAGTGTCTAAATTTCAGCTTGATACAATTTAAACTGCTTGAAAATTTTACAGTCCCAGAAAAAATAGAAGCATGAAAAAGCTCTAGGCAGGCAACTAATAAGAGAATTAAGAAAAGCTACTAGTGGATCCTACATGTCCAATTTTTCTTATTGCACAAAGACAAAGCATGATTACAATAAATGCTAAGCAGCCTCTGTAAATGTTTCAGGTGTCATATAACTGGCGCCAATTAGAAGTTTCATTCAGCTAATAAAACATGTAAACTCTTCAATCTGCTACTTTACTGACCTTAAGATTATCCTATAAGACGTATTTACAAAGAAACAATTGTGTGTCATAGGCATGGATCATGTGATGTAGGAACCATTCAGAATGCACTCAGAGGAAAAAATCCTGTTTAGATAAAAGTTATTCTTATATGTGAAGTGGAATTCCAGCTTCTCCCTAATCCTGATTTTTTGGGGGTTATTTAGACAAGTCCTGACCACCCAATCCAAGGCTTGGCCCAAGAGAGGAAAAATGAGTTTATAAACCTCAGTGAAATTAAGCGACCCTTTCAGTTATCCAGTCATGACAAATTTTTGTCCAACACTCAGTGTCATACCCAGCAGGCAGAGCTAAATCTTTCAAGCAAGTGTGTTTTCTCCAGGTGTAGTCTCGGAGATGCCAACACAACATATCAGGGTTCAAATAATTTCATGTGCAACAGGGGGACAGAGAAACACTGTGCCCCTGGCATGGTATTGGCTCCAGGACACACGTTAAGGATCATCCTTCCTGCTCCTTCATTCTGGAGTACTATACCTGCTAAAGGACTGCTGGTGTTTTTCCAAGGCAGGTTTTAATAACTTCACATATTCTGCAAATATTTACAGAGGCATGAAAACCAGTTAGGAGTCAGCTTTCTTGGGAAGGTAGTGTGTTGGGTTTGTGTGGCCAGGTTTTAGTATCAGGAAGGGATACAAGGGTGCCTTCAATGAGAAATTCTATATCCAGCAGAGCCAATCCCTAGCAGCTTCAAAGATAAATGTGCTACTGACCAAGGCTGGGACAATTAGAAATGGTGGTAACACCTCTAGAATAGCATATTTAATGGAAAAATAAGTTGTTGTTCAGACATAAATGTGACCAGAGAAGAGCAGAGTGAGGATATGTAAGAACAACTTTGCAGACACCAAGGTCAGTGGAGAAGGAGGGGCAGGAGGTGCTTCAGCTACCAGAGCTGAGATTCCCCTGCAGCACCTGATGCAGACCATGGTGAAGCAGCTGTGCCCCTGCAGCCCATGGAGGTCCATGGGGATGCAGAGATACACCCACAGCCCATGAAGAAGACCCATGTCAGGGCAGGTGGATGCCTGAGAGGAGGCTGTGAACACCTAGGAGGCCCTTTGCTGGAGCAGGCTCTTGGCAGACCTGTGGAGAAAGCAGCCCAGACTAGATCAGGTTTTGCGGTAGGACCTGTGACCCTGTGGCCTGACCTTGGAAGACTGCACCGTGTGATCCAGGTTGGAGCAGTTTGTGGAGGACTGTTTCCCATGGGAGGGACTCAAATTGGAGAAGTTTGTGGAGAATTCTCTCCTGTGGTAGAGATGCCACTCCAGGGCAGGAGAAGACTACTTGCCCTGAACAGAGTCACAAGCTTGTGATGAACTGACTGTAACCCCAATTCCTCATCACCCCAAGCTACTGGAGGGGAGGAAGTTGAGTTCATGGAGAAGGGAGGAGTAGGGGAAAGGTGTTTTTTAAGATTTACTTTACTTCTCATTATCCTGCTCTGATTTTGTGGGTAATAAATTCAATTAATTTCAAGTCTGTTTTACCTGTGATACTATTTGGTGAGTGATCTCTCCCAGTCCTTATCTCAGCTCACGAGCCCTCATTACATTTTGTCTCCCCTGCCCTTTTATGAAGGTGAGTGATAGAGAGGCTTTGACGGAATCTACATGTGTTCCAGCCACTACAGATAGACACCTAAAATGATCAGACTCCTACTTTCCATCTAGGTAATCTGCTCCATTCTGGAATTTGTGAAGTTTGGAGAGGGCTGTTAAAACTGCTGTGACCTGTGCTGCTCCTGGACCAATGAGGACATAGTCCAGTAGTGGCAGAAATCCCTCTTCACAACTTTCTAGCTGGCATTGCATCAATCCAGAACAAGAAGGATGTGAGTACCAGGTGCACAGTGAATTCCAAAGGAAGTTACCCCAACAACATGGCTCAGTATCTGCTTAAAAAATTTACTTCTCTGGATTTTATTTCCTCCAGTACCAAAGAGAAACAAAGCATGAGATGTTTACTGAATCAGCAAGATTCTGTGAAATGTCTTCTCCTTTCACCTCCTCTCCTTTAGCATCAGGTCCAAGAATACCCTCAGACTGAAGGGTCCAGGCTGACAAAATACAGACTAAATGTACTAGGATTACTTGTGCAAGAGTAAGAGCTGACAGCTGCTTTTATTTCTAACTCTCCTACACATGAACAACAGCACACAGAACACCAAGACAAGATTTGATTCCTGCAGATAAGTAACACCTCAAGCACCCCAAAGGTTTACATTCCATTCATTATTTTGCAGATTCTTCTATGGTTTCTGCTAATGACATTAAACAGGTACTTACAAGAACTTTTGCAAACTAGAGATGAGAGTTGTTATACAAGCAGTTTCTGGTAAGCAGCTCTATGATTTGCTTATGAAGTAAACAAGGGCTGAGATGCACAAACAGCCTGAATAGTTTTCAGGCTGTATATAAAAGCTGCCCTGCTTTTGAGAGTGAACTATGTTTTTCCAGTCAGCTGTCACCTGAACTTTTTTCACATATGGGTAGCCTAGCAGAGTACTAGTGCTGTCCAGGATTTCTGGATGCACCATTTGTCTTGCACAAGAGGTCACTGTGAATGCACAGATGAAGTGTTCATTGTAAATACACTCAGCAAGTATAATAAACAATGTACCTAATCTACTGCAGATGACCAGAGTGTGTGCAGTGTCTTTATCATATTTTGGCTGTCCTTTACACAGGGCATCTAAATTGCACAAATGTCAATGCTTCTAGAGAATATCTGACCAGAAATACATGTTCTGGTCTGATGAAGCCTGGACTACTGAAGTTCCCTCCTGAAATTCAATCTTCGCAAATGTTTATGGAAGGTATTGATTGCATTATAACATTAGAAACAAAACAAACCCTCAAATTCATTACAAATTTAGCAAGATAGGTTTAGTAAAAAAGGAATATTACTCCAGCTCTGAGTCAAATGGCAAGGAAGCAGTTCTGTTGCTCTGCAGCACCATGGTGGTTAATGCCACTTCTCTGTCAAGCCTGGGCTTCAACTTCTTTTTATAATACCATATTATTTTAATATTCACCAGTAGATTGCATTTGTTGGTGATTTCTAAAGCCAGCCAGAATTTGAGGTATTTTTCCAAAAATAGAACAATCAGCTTTACCTATGATATGTTGTTGTTTTCTTTTTTCAATGCTACATATGTATAATGGTCCTAAAGCTCTGAGACCACATTATCATTGTTATCACATGTGTGGAGGGAGAAGTTAATTTCTGTGTTCTCATGTGATATGAGGTGGAATGACACACTGGGAAAAGTTAATAGATACTGTCTCTAAGGAGTTAAATGTATTGACCAGGTTTTGGAAATAGCTGGAATTTTCTTTTACAGGGAAGGGCTGTAGCTGCTAGGTTTTGCACAGGGTTTTTCTGCTGTAAAGGAAACTGCAGAAAAAGTAAATAAGTAAATATGAACTACAAAAAGAATTCATCTAATGGCTGCTGCTTTTGCCACTTGGGTTCTGAAAAATTACAACAAAGGAAGGTTAAAATTATCAGCAGTTGTATAAGAACTACTTAAGCCAGCATCACATATGGTATATTAGCAATGTAGATGGATTTAATGAAAACTGAGATAAGTGCATGTGTCTGTCATCAGCCAAACCTACAAAATATTTTCCTCAGAAAATGAAAAGTAATGATATAAGCATTCATCTGTAATAGACTTAGAACAACTCCAAATGGTAAAACTAGAGTTGCTTTAATGCATTCCATGAGCTAACACTAAGCATAGAGACAATTCCTATGACAATTGCCTTGAAGAGAGCAGATTTTGTGATAGGTCATAATGAAGCACACATCCTTAGATTAACAACACCAAAGTAGCACATACTTCTGTAAGTCACCCTGTAATGCAAAACCAAGTGTGATTTGTCACACCATTTCAGCCTCCATTACAGCTAAGACCATAGTGTGGAATTTTTCAAGCTTCATAGGAAGATTATTAAAATGGATAATACTAGCAGGCATTTTAAAGAAAATTCTCATCACTTGCCAAGTCATGCTCTTTGAGGTATCTGCCAGTGTGGGAGGGATGCATGGTCTCAAGGGGGCCTGTGTTTCACGGTCATCTCAGGCAGGGGGCTGCAAAGTTCATTAAATGATCTTATCTTGCTGCTGGTTCTGTTCAAAATAGCCTTGATACGATGAAGGATTTATGTTACCCCCACTTCAAATAAAAAGTACCGAGGGATGCATTTCATTACTGCCCTGTGACACTGGAGAAGCCACGGCTGCAGTGGTAATATTCCTCGTTTGTTTGTGTCACACAGAGAATTTATTTGCAAGAAGAGTCCTGCTCCAAAGGTAAGGAAGTATTTGTTTTTAGTAGTGAGTTTTTCCTAATAATGTCAACAAGAAATGCGTTTGTTCTCTAACTTTAATTCTCATAAACATATATTCTAGGAAAGATGAGAGTGTGAGGAAAATGCCAGGGAAGAGTGCCCAGTTTAGCGGAATTCTAAGGAAGCTGAGTAGCATTGATACAGAAAAAATATTTGCAGACAATTTCCATGTCACAATCCTGAATAAAACACCAAGTGATATGGCTGTACGTTCTCACCTGATGGGTTAATGCTAGCCAAGGTTACACACACACACACACACAGAGACACAGACACACACACAGGGCTTTTTAATAGTGATCTGCTGCCGTGAGGCGTTTTAATTCAATGGTAGACACCTTCATATGCATCAGGATAGGTTTCTCTTGCATGTTTTCTCTGAACTAGATGATCTAATAAAGAACATGAGCCCTGGGCAAAATTTATCTTCTTTGATCCTACACCGAGTCTTCCTGTACTCAAAAATCAAACAACCAAGCAAAGTGCATTCAAGATCTTTGACTAATAAATATTAATTTATTCTATATACTTGATCTTATGAATTCAGTAGTTCATAGGAGCAGACTTCAAATATATCCAGCAGTAGGGAAAGTCTAATGATCAGAAACAATATTTGATGTCATGAGCAAACTACAGCCACTTTAAATATGCCTTAGATACTGAAAATTAAAAGTCAATAAAAGTCAAACAAACCTATAGAAAGCTCAGGAAAGGCATGTGGACATTTTTTATTGCATATAATTTTTGAATACCTGTTCACTCATTGCTGTCCTCTATGCAATTGCTACCACAGTCCTGTTCGTGTGTGCTGATGGCTGAATGTGTGGGAATGCAGATGGCCACCACAGAGACTGAGACTCAGGCAGAAGGAAAACCTGGGTAGCAGAGGGGTGAAGAAAAGATTATCCAGGGATAATTTAGTAATACCTGCAGGAGTGTATTTTGGGCACCACAATGTGAAAAAGACATTAAGCTATTAAAGAGCATCCAAAAGAGAGCAACAAGGATGGTGAAGGGTTTGAAGGAGAAGCTTTATGAGAAGCAGCTGAGGTCACCTCATTTTTTCAGCCTAGAAAAGAGGAGACTGAGGATAGAATTCATTACATTCTCCAACTTCCTCATGAGGGGAAGAAGAGGGACAGACACTGATCTCTTCCCTCTTGTGACCAGCAACAGGACACAAGGGAATGGTATGAAGCTGTGCTAGGGGAGGTATAAATTGGATATCAGAAAAAGATTCTTCACCCAGAGTATGTTTGGGCACCGGAACAGGCTCCGCAGGGAAGTGCTCACAGCACCAGCCTGACAGAGTTCAAGAAGGATTAGGACAATGTTCCCAGGCACATGGTGTTACTCTTGGAGTTGGTGCTGTCCAGGGTTGGGAGTTGGACTCAATGATCTTTGTGGGTCCCTTCCAACTCAGCTTACTCTATCAGTCTATCAAATGCAGCTCCAGCAAGAAGTGGAAAGAGATTTTCCAGATGGAACAGTGGTGGGGAAACCAGCCAAAAAGGTTTTTGAAAGCACAGGTCCAAATCAGACAGGTTAGGCAAGAGGGCTGGCATGGGAAGTGAAGGGAAGGTGAGGAGAAACTCAGCAGACATGATGTCAGAGAAGGGAAAAACAAAGGGACCTTTCTCAGAATTCCTTGGCTGCAGGCTGAGGGAGAAGAGACAGTGCAGAATGGAAGGCAGCAAGTAGCAAAATATAAAAAAACAGGCATGGAACCAGAACTAGGATGGTAATAAATGAGTGGGTTACCTGGAGTGGAATGAAAGTATTGATTCCTCAAGTGTTTTGTTCAAAAGCTTTTAAGAATTTTAATCTTCAGCCAGAGGACTGCTGAGCCCTCTAGTACAGAAAAGCAAGGCACAGAATCAGTTCCCTCCAGTTTGACAATTCCATTGTTCAGATGTCTGATATACAGAGAAAAGTGAAAGCAAATGAAAAGAACTGAAGCCCATCAGATGAAAAGGACAGAACAAAACATAGTGCATGGCATTCAAAGACACTGGTATTGACACTGTAGCAGTATGAGATGCAAAACCCATGTAGCTACCACAAGCCTTGTCTTAGTACATTTGTTTGTTTGTCGTGATGGTATCATATGAGCAAAAGTCCAAATTTTCTACCACTGCAAAGCCTTTGAAGAATAACTATTCTCCTTATTAGAAAAAATAGGCTCAGATCCATCACTTTTCACAGAAAAGCAATAAAGGATTGTGGGAATTAGGAAAAAGGATAATGGTTGAATAGAGACTGCTATGTAGTGCTTGAGTGAAAATATTTTCAAGCATTAAAACTGTTTAACATGCTTGCTAGAAACAATTTGCTGGAAGCACACCTGTAACTCCTACTAGTATTGTTCAATCATGTGCCACTATGGTTGCCATTTTCATACACAGAAAATTCCCAATATGTGGAGAAGTCCAATTAAATTGATTGAAATTTATACCCAGAGAACAACTCCCTGACTGAACACGCTCATGGTAAGAGCATGTACTTCAAAGTCTGCCAAACTAGGAGATACTGGTGGCAGAATAAATAACTTGCTTAGAATTCCCTCATTTCATAGCAAACTCCAGACAATACTGTTTACAAAGGAAAAGCATAGATTGATATTAATGCCAAACTGCAAATGAAAATAAAATTGTACAGTACACATGGAAAGTCACACATCTTTGCTGATGAGATACATTAATGAATTTTTGGAAGAGACTGGGACACTAAGGGACTTGCATGCACTAGAAGGCCATAGCAGTCTTCCCCATCCTCAGACTGGTGCTCCAGATCATCACCTCCCATCACTGCTCACAAATGAGGCAGAAAGGAAGAGGAAGCTGTGAGAGCAAGCTGTGAGAAACCTCTCCCACAAGTTGCTCACAAGTGGCTCCAAAGCTAAGGCTGCTCATGAGATAAACTGCACTGTGCAACTTGCCACACAAACCAAAAGGTACAGGGGATTAAACTAAAGTGCTCTTTTCTGCCTCCAAAGAGTTTTAATCAGAGTCTGGACACCCAAGTTAGGCATTCCTTAGGCAGGATCTCAAAGGAAGCATCAGTCAGCCCTCTGAATTACTGCCAGCTGCAGAAGCAGAAGATAAATGACATATCCTAGACACAAGGAAAAAGAGGGAAATCATGAATATGATCAGTAGTCCTATTTTCCAAAATAAAAACAGATTTCTGATTGGTTTTGCATCAAATAGTACCATTAACATAGATAGTATTCTCTCCTACATATATCAGTCAATTTCTATCGTTCAATGCATATATAATAACCATAGTCACAAAGCATGCTCCAAGTAAAGTCAGAACAATAAAATATTGTATTATTTCTAGAGAAATGCATAACACCTTGAAAACTCTGACTGACTATGCTTTGTAAGAAACACAAGAAGGAGGAAAAACAGCTCTCCTGACTCATTAAAAGTTTTGTAAATTTTAAAAATACATTTCCTATTACAATGTGTTCAACTAGATGAAGAAAATCCACACTTTTCTTTACATTCTTTTTTCTGGCTAAGAAACTTTTAACTCCCAATTCTCTCCATGAAAAAGTGTTTCTGGTGGTGGCAGTGTTTTCTCACAGAAACAGTGAGTTTCAGCCTCAAGCTATTTATTTTCTCTTTTCTTTACACAGAAGTTAAGATGTCACATCAGTTTCATCTTACATTCCTCTTTTGTTCTACCAACATAACTTATGAATTTCAGCTAATAGTACTAGTGTCACAGTTTCCCTAAGTTTATTAAGACCTCCTTTAGAAAACTGAGGCTAGATAATACCAACCTGCTTTAGAATTATTTAATCTACAAATAAACAATCATTGTTATCATGTGTTGGATAAAGCCTTCCTAGAGTTTATAATGTTATTTCTTTCATTTGAGAGCACCTACATTAGTTCATTGGCTTGCAACCAGGCCTCTGTCAGAGAAGACTACCAGAAAGGGCCTCTCATTATTATTCTCTCAAAGGACTGTCACTAGAGGCTTAAAAAAAGCTTATTTAGTCCTGGCTGTGGCAGGGCAGTTTAAGTTAGAACTAACTGTAACGTCTATAAAAGTGCATCACAACTGCCTATGTGCTTTAATAGTATATATCTGCTCACCTGTTGCATCATACTGAGATTATTTGTTCAGGCTGCTTTGGAGGCTGCTTCCATGAAATCTTTTCCATTTTTCTCTTTCCCTATTAAATGAGACCCCTTATCCTAACTACCCTGCATGAAGCTTCAAGGCATGAAAATAAACTGTTTCTAAGTGATAACTGCTGCTGCAAAGTCATGATACAGGCTCAAGACCTCTTACACTCCTCTGAAAACAGCTGAAGTAGGAGAGAAAAATATGAGAGCCAGAGAAATAGTGATAGACTGTGTTTGATATCCCTGACTGCTCACATGCACTGCAGGTTTAGGGTTTATGAAACTGATGACAGGAATTCAAATATCCAGGCATGTGATGCATAAAGGCGAAAGAAACCATGTAAGTTATGTCAGTGGAGGTATTGTGTAGTTCCTACAATCACCATGAATGGCCTCAAACAGATAATTCAAAATATCAGGTAGTTTAGGATAAGATGATTTTACAGTTCAGAGGAGCAAATGCTGGTGTATTTACATATTGGGTTTATTAAGGACGTATAAGGATCAATAATGATGCAGAAATTCTGATGTGTTCAGTAACTTTGATACCTACTTGTACATACTTGAGTGTTCTCCAGCCTTAGGAGAAACGAAAACAAAGATTATTAAGAACTGAAGAAGAGAAAGTTTGGCACCAAGATATCCATATGTTAACACAATATAAAAAGTTAGGAAAGAAGGACCTGGACAATGTTCTTAGTGTGCCTGATCAAGCACACATAAAGAAAATACCACCTATGACAGACAGAGAAAAGTACTAATTCATGTCCCTGCCCCACCTCACACCCCTGCAACAAAAAAAGATGCCCCTAAAACAGTAATGGGTAATATTACACACACTTCGTGGTCTCAACAGAGTTCTAACATTCTTCTATATACTACCAGCACCAGATGAATAGCAACAGAAACTACTTCTGAATATCTCTTTTAGTGGCTTTAATTTTTTTCCTTGTGATTTTTTGCTGTGGGGGCAGGTGTTGGAAAAACACATCTATAAAGTGCATTAAATCCAGTACCAAGAACATATACAATCAAACCAGGAGGCATAACATTAAAAACCAGTGAAGGATATGTGTATTCTGAAAGTGTATGCTTCAGCTCAATTACACCTCATAGCAATGAGTTCCATAATTTTGCCTTATTCAGGGGTGGTATTTACCCTCATATATATATATGTGTCTATATATATATAAAAGATGCATCTACAGTATATTAGACAGGATTTCATAATAATTCAGAAGGATGAAGCTATTATGCTTTGCTATCTCTTCTGATAAACATTATTGAAGACATTATTTCCTGGCAGTTTATGTTTGAGCCCCAGGTATATAGGGGAATTTTTCTTCCTGCACTCCAGAAAGAGTTATTCTTAGAGATTAACTCCTAGGGTGGAAAGTCCATTAGTTTTATTTAGATGGCTTTTACCGTATCTTTCTCATACCTTTGAAGATTACTCCTAGTGCACAAAAAGTTTAAAAGGGTAGTAACTGCCACCTGGGAAGAAATATTTGGGGTGGCATTAATATGTATGTGGATATTTATAGAATACATATATTTTATGAAAACATGCACTTGTATTACATGAACTTTTTGACCTGAAATTGGTTATCCCATAGCACAACTGGAGGTGTTCAGCAATATCTGCAATTCACATTACAGAATAATGTCAACAATTATACATCCAGCTATAATTTGTTCAGGACCAGAAAATATGTTCATTAATTCTTTTCTGCAAGACTTGGGCTCAGGTACTGTGCTTCTATTATTTCGAGGCCATGAGCTGACATATGAGGGTTTTACAGGGAACCACAGAGGAGTTACAGGGAAATCCTAACAAAAAAGGGACCTCTTCAAAAGGCTGATTTTGTCCTCTGCACATAGAGTCTTTATAATGTGTCTGTCAGTTTTTCATAAAACAGCCAATTATGTAAAGATTGTCTGTTCCCAGTCTTGTGTTTTCTTGTGATGCCTGGCAGGGGAATGGCAGCAGTTTCTTCAAGCTTTTCCAAGCTAGTCTTGAGGGGCTTGTTTACTATCTCTCTATGGCTCTGATTAAAATAAATTACAAATAATTTCCATGAATTTGAACAATGCTGAGAGAGCCTAAATACTTGTTAAAAACGAACTGTTCTGGAAAATATTATAATGGCATGTTCATGCAAAAGCACATAACAATTTGAAAGACAGCATGGATATACTAATTTCATATTTAATGAAGTTTTGAAAGTAATGATAAAATTTTCTAGCTGCAATATGGCATACAGGGAAGTTACTGTTAGCCCACAAAGAGTCATCCTGAAGAAAATATTCTCTCCCTAGGATAAGATTCACTCCAGAATTTAAGATGACATTAACTAAAGCTGAAAGTACAGAATAGTCACAGATATACAAATATATTTAATGTATTTGCTCTGTTTTGAAAATTGAAGAAGAGGGGAAAATATTCAGTAAACCAAGTGAGTTTTGCAAATCAGCATCTTATGAAATTATGTACATTCTTTTCTATATATAAATTTTCTACATTTACAAATAAAGCTAAGTACCAGAATGATTAAAGACATCAGAACAATAGACACTTCAAAATTTTAGAGACATGGTAATAACGAGACCCAACATCCCATTAGATATGGCTTTTTTTTTTTTTTGAGTACAGTAAAAGGTATCCTAATTACTAAATTACAGAGCACAAGAGCACTGTCCTGATTGTGAACATAAATGTCATAGTCAGATGGAGGTGAGACATATTTTAGGTACACAAGTAAGAATTCAGATCACTGTAGACAGCATATCTTCAAGTGTCAGAGCTAGGAAAGAGAAGCTTAAACAGTGAGTCATGCCCATAGTTATCCTGATCCTACTAAAAAATGAATTGTGTGACCCTACTGCTTAAAATCCAAAACATCAAGAATGTGCTTCAGCCATGAAAACAGATGAGGAACCGGTAACTTACCATACAGTTGTTTCAAATTTTTCCTTTAGAGAAAATGAATAGCCAATATATGCGCCATGAAGTGCGGGGCTGTGAAACCAGTGACCTGAGGAACTTCTGGGAAAAGACCATCGAACAACAAACGCAGTATCTGCAAAATGAAAAAGAACGTCAGCGAAGAAGCGCTCTGACAAGGTGGGTAATCTGCATCCAGAAAGGTTACTTGAGTTTGCATTGTAATTATTTTTTTAAAGCAATACCTGTATTTAAGTCATGCAATGAAATCTGAAAGCAATTTAGATTTATAGAAAATAATAAAGCTTCCCAAATTAGGATGCAATGCTAATATGTTTAAGCTATGACTTCATAGGATACGAAAATAATTCATTCTTCCATAATTGCTGTTTCATAAATTAGTCCAAAATATAGAACTTTCTGAAATTACCAGGACAATATTTAACAGTGCAAGCTTGTCTTGAACACAAACTCACATTCTTTCTCTGTGGCCTTGCTTTCACATGCAAATAGTTTGAATTATTTAAGATTGTTTAATTTGTGTGTGGTAAATCCATTATAAAGTAGGTGGTCCAAGCATACTAAGGTAACCACCATCCATAGCTATATCTGCCTTATTCAGTCACATTCCCCTTAATCAGTCACTGCAAGGAAGAGCAGTCCACAGCAAGATCAGCACAGTTTTACTTCACATCAACTCTCCGCAAGTTGAAGGCATATGCCAAGATATATGTCTGTTATTTATTATATTTTGTCTTGAGATCAATTATCCTGTAAGAACGCAATTTTCCAAAGCCTTCCCCACAGCTCTCTTTGCATTGTTACTTGAAAAATTAAGACCAAAGACAGCCTTACATTACTAACCCTGGATGAAGGAACACTAGAATTAGTCTCCAACATGTCTTATCCATTTGTGACTAACCTAATCTCAATATTACAGGTCCTTAGTTAGGAAATTCCTCTCTTATCTATTTGACTAAGTCTTTCTGTGGTACCTAGATATTATCAAAAGAAAATAAAGGGCCACATATTACTGAAAGCTATCTGCTATGGGTCCAACAGAAGCTTCAGCATGGGGAGTGTCACCAAGCTGAGCAGGGCAGAGGAGGAGGGAGGCTGGGGACGTGCTGGGTGATGTGACCCAGCAGGTGGCAGCAGGCAATCTCCGGTGCAGGTGACAAGTCACTCTGGCACACAGGCACTCAAGAGAGGGCACGCTGGAGATGGAGATAAACCACAAAGTTCAGGTGATCCCTCACTGGGATTTAAGAGCTTGTCTTGAAGTCCAGCAAAGAGCTCAAAAGGGGCAGGAAAATCTGCATGACAACTGGGGAAAAGCACCGAAAAATATCATCAGTGGAAGAGATTAAGACTATAAATCCATTCCATGTAAAATTACGGGAACAAGCTGATCCATGTTTCTGCCCCTAGGCTCAGAAATGAATGGATGGAGAGGCTGGAAAAACGGATAAAGATGTTGAGGACCCAATCTGAAGACCCATCCAGCTGAAGAACCCACACTCATTACATGTTTCGGGGGAAAAGAAATCTCTTTTGTAGGAAAGCCTGATGCAAAAGCTGAAGTCAGTTTTATTTTGTAGCTTAAATGAGCTATAATTAATTAGCTGTCATTGTTAGAAGTTTCATACGTGAAATGTCAATTGTTGCTTTTAAGATTATGCATCTGTCCCTTCATTTGATAAATGGAGAATGTAGCACTCTGAAGTATTTAACCCTAATAAATCATGGTTCACTGAGAGGTAAATGCCTGGGAAAAGAGTTTAGTTACACAGTTGTGCTCTGCAAAATTATTTCCTCAATATTTTAGGTTTCTGTATAGACTGGCTGTAGTATAATGAATTTAGATGGTTTCATGAATAGTAGAGATTTTAATTTTTTATGCAACACAGCCCAGTGCAGACTAAGGAATATGGGACATGTACAATGCCACCACATCCCACACCACTACTGAAGCCTAAACTGTTGGGACATGCAGATCCTAGCTGCCACGTTAGAAGTCACCTGTGCAGTTGTTAACATATATGTGTTTATAAACAGTCTCTGTGAGACACCTACAAGAGCTGCCGGTTTAACTCACATTAACTCAGCCAACCCATATCAGCTGACTTGAGACACTGTATCAGCATTGGTAGAACAACTTTAAGCTCTGACACTCTGGTGCCTAATCTGGTTTGTCTAGAGGTGGATTGATACCTCTGTTTCACAGAGTAGCTTGGCGCACTTTCACAGCTACCTGTCATCGTGAATGACAAGCACGTTTTTCCTTCTAACACTTTTTCCCTCTAAGACCCAGTATTTATTCCTTAAAGACCAGTACTTTTAGAATCTAGCCGTTTTCCTCTCCCACATTTGTCACTAGTCAAAAATGTTTCTCGTTCCTTTCCTAATGCTTCATTAGGAAATGTGGCATTTCCTCCAACAATATGAAAGCATTTCAGTCGGCTGGTATAATCAAATCACTTCCTTTTTAAGGTGACTGCTTTGTTGCCACCAAATGATCAGGGTAATGTACTGCAAGACAGTTGTTCTGAGCTTGCTAAAACACTCTTACCTGAATCACTTAACCTTTTAGTTCCTTTTTATAAGACTGTTTTACTACCACTCTAGTAATTCACACTGTTTCAAAGCAAAGAAGATTTGAATTTCCAGTGAGGCAAGAAGAGAGCAACAGAAAGGTTTGGAGTTTTCCAATATTTAGAAAATCTGCTCTTCTTAAATCAAAACAAAAATTTGAAGTGGGTTTTTTCCCCCCTTTATCCATCAGCTTTTAAATCCACTTTTGTGCATCCCAAGGCCAAACAAAATTTGTTATGTGAATTTAAATATGCAAATAATGTTTGGAAATGAGGAATTCATAAAATCATTTAAAAATTATGACCTTGGAGCACTAATTCAGAAATCAAGGTGTCAGCAGATATGTCCCTGAACTTGAGAGCAGTTTGCCAGACACCAGAAAAAAGCTGCTAAGCCCATGTTCTTTGGTTTATTCTCATTCTTAAGCAATTTTAGAAGTAATATCAATTGTGAATATGAAGGACCACAGCATAATTACAATAAAGCTGTGCTTAAGAAAATAATCACCAGATAGCATCACAGCTTGATACTGGGCATTAGTAAAAAAGTAGATTTCTTTGAAAATATCAGTTAAAACATTTCAATTCTTCCATCCGCTGTCTATGCCTGGTGATTACTGAAGCTCTAGTTCAATTCCATCATGTAACAGTTTTGGGGTTTATATCATTTTGGCTGAAGTTAGAGCTTGAACCGAGCTAAGGGAAACATTTTCCAGTCCCTCATTCATTGTGTAAGTTATGGGACAAGGTACAAAACAGAGGAAGTCAGAGTTGGCATATTCTAAAAATTAAAGTCATAGCCCTGGAATAAGCATTTGTTTGTTTGTTTGTTTGTTTGTTTGTTTGTTTGTCACACGGTTGAGATCCTTCTCACTACACCTCTCATAAAGCAAATCAGAATGAGAAGAAACCATAGAGAGCTGGGAAAGAAATGTGCCAGGAAGTGGCTTCCATCCCAGTTCCTCATTGCACATGCATGGATAAGTGGTCACTTAAGAATGCCCTGGAATAAGTCTCCATCAAGCTACAGCACCCTAGATGATGTAATGTTTTAAAATTATAAAAGGGAACTTATTTCTTACAGAATGTGTTTCTTCCAGCCCAAAGCCAAGAGGAGTTCTGAAAATATATTTCCAGAATTAAACCACTTTCCTTTGAGCTTTATAATTCCACCTCCAGTGTTTAGCTTAATTATTTTAGGCTCAGTTTCCACAGTGCTAGATTCAGGACTTTGGGCCATGTAATCTTCACTTATTTGAATACTAACAACATGTTTTGATACAAAACCCACCAGGGTAATGCAGGGGTAAGCCACTTATAAATTTTTAAGTTATCACACAAAATGATACATATTCAGGAATAAATATAAACTAGACTTAATCAGCAAAAATAAAGAGTGTGAAAGCATGAAAATTTAGATCTAAATGTCAAGTAACAATCTTAGCAGAAGTTGGAGCAGACTTCAGGATAAAAGTGGTGCTGGCAATTTCAAAACAAAAATATAAATCTTTTCTCTACCTTGAAGGTCACATATAAATTAAAAGGAGGCAAAAAACAAAACAAAACAAAAAAACCCAAACCACTGCAATATCTGTGAGACTCAGAAATGAGCCATGACATTATAAAAAGGACTAGAGAAACATTACTGTAGGAATGGAAAAGTCATCAACTAAAACCTGATAAAATCAGCTGGGTCTTATAAAATCATTATGGCTAGAGAGGATGCTTAGGTGATCTTCAGACAATTTTCCACCAATATGCAGTTTCAGAGGACTGCATTATTCAACTAAACAGTTTAAACTTAACTCAAATCTTTATAAAACAGCTTCTTGAAGACATGCTTCATGTCTTTAGATTTTGGGTTTTTTTTTTTCTTTCCCGATTTTCACATTGCTTTTGAGTGTAACAGCAAGAGATTTTGAGTTATGCCAACCTGATTTCATTAGCTTTGCAATTAAAATGTGGTAGATATTTGCTTATCTTCCTAGCTTTCATTATTTTGCCATTCCTTTGCTTCATCCTGATGCTGAGTAGCAAGAAAATGCATGTTACTTTCTCATTACAAATGCATGATACATAACTTATTGAAAAAGCTTGCAACAGTGACAAAAGTCAAATGTAGTAAAACTTTACCATTCTCTGAAGCAAGCACTAAATACTTGCCACCCAGCTCCCTTTAAATACAATTTATGGGAAGTATGCTCCCTCTTAGCATAAGAGTGACAGATGCTTCATTTTAGTCATATTAATGCTCCTCCTAGTGTATGGATAAGGGCTGACAGCTGTGAAGAATGACTCTGTCAGTAACTTAACAGATTTCTTAGCAGTTTAGCCCAAACTGAGATAGTATAAATACAGTTCTTCACACAGGAATCCTTCCTGATCAATGTCTTTCCTTAACCAAGGATGTCCTCTCTGGAAGTCTCTAACTAAGGAGCAAATAACCATAACATAACCATTGCAGCCAGATTTTGATTTTGAACAATTGTCACAGGTCAGGCAAAAGGGAGATGGTCTTGCAGACCAATGTAGCATCACCCAGCAGGCTGTTTTCAGCATGACACCCAAAGGTTTGGTGCTTCCTATTACACTGGCACTTCCCATCTGTGTAGCCATGCCTCTTTGGGGTTCTAGCCACATTCATTGGAGAGGAAACTGATGTATTGGCCAGTTCTGAGGTGCCTGAAGTGGCCAGCAGTGAAATAAACCCACCATACAATGGCAAGTTCATCTCCAATGTTCTGTGTTTAGTGTAAATTAAGTACAGCTGAGTTGTTTTGCACTCTAGAAAATCCTACAGGCTACCTCAGAGACTTTGATCCCCTACACAAGCAATGTGAAAGATAATCCCAGGCACATAGAGCTCACTGTGTAAACAGTACAGAAACAGTGGAGGGGAAGTGGAAAGATGGGTCAGAGCCAGAGGTCAGGAAAGAGCCATGGTACCTGTGTTGGATACAAAGTCAAGGACCAGTTGCTCTGCACAGATAATGTGATCCACTGTGCAGCATGGTAGCCTAGTGCTTCAGCTGGAACTGAAACTGTATCCATAGACAATTTCTTCTAACAAACAGATCTGAAAAATAAAAGCATCTTGCACTGGTCCAGGAAAGGTGCCAGAGCTGTGGTAAAGTATATTGCATGTCAAGGAAATCACTATTCATGTAACTGGATTCTCACCACAAAAGTTTGGAGAAGCAAGACAGATATCTTTGGGATGGGAAGTTAAAGACTAAGAGGCAATGTCTTAAATTAAAGAGTTTTGAGAAGATTTGGCTGATGGCCTAATGTTGATTAAAGCTTATTATTTGGAACTCATCTCCCACCCTTCCGGGTTACAAGTAGAGCCTCCCTCAGGCATCACTGCTGGTGTCAGCCACCCCATGTGCATGTCAACCACACATGAACTGCAGTCACTTCTCCACAGAAGTTAGAGACAGGTCTGGACCCTAAGCAGGGCATGGTGTGAGTTTCCCTATACTCACATAAGATGTTTCCACATGATAAAAACTGCAGACACCCTCTTCTTTCATGAAGATAATTCAGTGTGGGTCAAACTGACTTAACGGCCTACAATCAGGACTGGTTATGGAGTTCTGAAGTTTCAAGGTTGATGAGGAACACTCATATCCATTACATTATCATTATTTTGACAAGGTATGTCAAAATATAGGTAGCTTTTTGAATGGCTTTTGTATTTACGGGTCTGATTTGAATGTCCCTTCAGATGAGAATCCCTTTCTGAGAATGGCCCTGTGTGTCAGGCTCAGGGAGAGGCCCTGCCAAGAAGAATTTGGGGATACTGGAGGATGGAAAAATGGACATGAGTCAGCAATCCAGAAAGTCAGCTGCACCAAAAACAGCATGGTCAGCAGGGTGAGAGAAGGGAATTTTGCCACTCTCCTAGTGAGACCCTACCCAGAACATTGCATCAAGCTCTGGGGCTGCAGCACAGGAAAATATGTTAGAGTGGATCTAGAGGAGGCCACAAAGATGGTCACAGGAGTGGAGTACCTCTATGAAAACAGGCTGAGAGAGTTGGGATTGTTCAGCCTGGAGAAGACTCCAGAAAGACCATGTTGCAGCTTTTTAGTATTTAAAGGGGACTTATGAATAAGAGGGAGAGAGATCCTACCATGGTCAGTAGTGACACAACAAGGGGCAATGGTTTCAAACTGAAAGAGGGTAGATCTAGATTGCACATGATAATGATTTTTTTTTTTTTTTTGTGAGGGTCATGAGACACTGAAATATGTTGCCCAGAGTGGTAGTGGATGCACCATCACTGAAAATGTTCAAGGTTTTACGGGGGGGCTTTGAATAACCTAGTCTAGTGGAAGATGGCCTGCCTGTGACGAGGGGGTTGGACCAGATCCTTAGAGGTAAATGCAGCCAATCTATACATCTATGATGCTGTGATTTTCTGATTCTATAATTAGAGCAAAGACAGCGTGGTGTCTGCAGTAAGAAAGGAAAATCAAATTACAGTACCCAAAGACATGCTCTGTTGGTGAGCCTCCAGAGAAGACAGCTGTGCTACACTTACCTCACAGCTCTTTATGTTTAAGCCTTGCACTTGCAAGGCTGTTCTCTGTTGACAACCTGCTGTCTATAGCTGCTGATAGCCATTTGGAGAGTTAGACCTTTACAGGAAAGGTTTATAAAATGCTGTCAGAGATACCCTACTTACATCTCGTAACTTACTCTTTTGCCAACAAAATCTTTTTCTAATGAATAAGTACGATATCCTCAACCCATCCTACACAATTCACCCTAGAAAATTCATCCAACTTTTAGGATACATTACTAATGTGAGCTACCAGAGCATTACTCACAGGTGAAAAACTCCCTCAGCCCTTCATTCTCCTCTGAAACCATTTTCTTTGTAATGAACACAGTGCACAAGATACACAGCACACAAGATCTATGTAGCTGCTTTAAAAGCATTGAACCTTTCCTAGAGGCTTGTTTTCATTCCCATCTCGCTCCTTGCACATATTCCTTTTTACCATCTCACCACTGTTCGTGTCAGAGGATTCAGTGCAGTAGCCCTGATGTCAGAGGTCACTGGCAAAGTTTACTCTGAGATTTGAGTGCATTGTATTTGTGACCCTTTGTCCCTTCTCTGCTTCAGGAAGGAGAATGAACAAATCCACCAAGCAGACTAATAGCAACCTGCCAACATTCACTGTAGGAAATAGAGCTGGTTTTGAATTGCAAAACTAGTAGAGACTTTTCAGTCACTGACTGACTGGTTTAAAATGCACATACTATCTCTAAAAGCAGGAAGCAGACACCAAGTGTTTAAACAGTTTTTCTTCTCTTTATCCCAGGATGAGAGTTTAATACCAAATTCTATCCCAGAACAAATTTTTATGGATGAGTAATAAAATATTTTGAAATTATGGGATTATAATAGAAATGCTGACTCAGCCTTACCCATGGACAGGAAAGAACACTGCTGCTGTAATTATTTAAGGCAACCTATCATCTTCATGGTGCTTTAAGTCAAAAGGAAAATGAGAGGTTTTGCATAACGCTGAAAATCTGTAAGGGCTTTGATGTTACTCTAATCCTACACTAACTAATAATTCATTTAATGTCCAAGTGATGTGAATGAAATTTCATAAGGTGCTTAAGGTTATTATAATTAGAAAGTTGAGAGCAGAAGCCAACTGGGAAAAATGCTATCTCTATTTGACTTGATTTACCTAGATTAAACTCTGTTGTCAGAATATTTCAGCAGTGTTTCATTATTTAGATAATCTTTTACAGTGAAGGCATGGGTAGTCTATTGAAAAAGAAAAGCGAACTGAAATCAGCCTATAAAATCTTCATATTGTTTGCAGGTTATTAATAGGCAGTGCAGCACTGAAGGTCAGATCTTGGGGTAGCCTCTTTGCCCACAGTGAGCAGCTTCTAAGATGAGGATCAACTGTGTCAAAAGCAAAAGCAATGGGACTCTGGGTTGTGAAATGGTCCCATGAACTGCATCATTTGCCTCCCCACCCCCAAAAAGGAGCTCTGCAAATGGTTCCTCAGTGTTCACAAGACCTACACATGTACACCTTTGCATACTGAAATGGTACCAAAAGCTCTGTTTGGCACTCATATATAATATAACAGCCCAAAGTCCATCAGATTAACAAGGACAGGTAAGATAGAAATTCAAAGCCTTTTTTAAAGCTCTCAGGGACCTCCTGACCTGAGGGACAATACAGAGACATTTAACCCAAGTGATATACAGTGTGAAAAGGAGCAGCTGGACTCATGAAGATGCTGTACAGCACAGCCCCTAACAAGACAGCCTGTTTGCTCCATGCCCATCTCTCAATCCCCAGTCATTGGTTTATTGCAGGATTCTCATGGAGAGCTTTGCTTTGATTCTTAAGCTTTCATTTCACTGAATGGAAATCTTGGAGAGCCAGAACACCAGTTTTTCCTGAAAATTCCTCAAAGCAAACTCACAGGGTGATCCATGGTCTGTAATTTAACAAGTGAGCAGGCAACCACTACTTGACATGAGTCTTGCCCTCCTCTCTAATCTACTCACCCCCTCCTTGTGCTGGCAGAGCTGCTGGGGAGGCTGTGCACTGAAGCAAGTCAGAGAACACATCCAGCTAAAATAAACAGATATACATATATTTTTGCTCAGGTGGTTTATGGTAGATCTGCTCCCTGATGTTATTCTCTCCCTGGTCACGTATTTGCACAGGAGACAAAAGAGTGCCAACAGCATGGCTGATGAAGAGTAGGGCTGAAAAGGAAATCCTGGCTAGTTAAAACAGACTCTGATCTGCCCATGCCCAACCTATTTAACATGCTAAGTCTCCAGTCTGTTTCAATAAAGGTATTTCATTAATAACTGTTCCAGATGCATAAAAAAACCCCAAATCATACTACCAAACAGTAACACATACCTATAATTCAGATAGTGATTTATAATTATAGGTTTCAAAGCATTTACAAATGAGACTTGTTACCTTGTTTCACTGATAGGGAAAATAAGGCAGGGAAGAGTTGTGTTTAAGGGCACTTAACCAGCCAGTGCTGTAGCTTGGTTATAGTTGAAGCTCTACACAGCACACCAGCCTTCTATCCAGCAGGAAACAGAGCCTGTTTGCTAAACATAATCCCAATGAATGCAAAATGGCCAAAATATTGCAAACTTATAGCATGTATGGCTTTGGTTCAATTATACATCACATGTCCCAGAACTATGGTTTACTCCATTCTTTGTTTCCCACCAAATCTGTTCTGGACACATTTTTCAATTCTTTTTAAACCTATGTTTCATTCCTATGCTCAGATGGGGAAAAACCAGAATTTTCCCACTACCATTTTGCAATCTAAGCCCTCCAGATTTTGTGGGGCAAAACAACTGAAAAACCAAATCCAGCATGTATACAACATGGAGCTAACAATTCTTTGTGAAAATTGATACATGGTGAATTTTTTTAAGACTGTCTATGGAACAGCTTAGTTGGAAGTTCATAGTTCTTCTGTACAAAGCATTTATTCATCCAACATATGTTTACATCAAAATTCAAGATAGTGGCCATCATGTCAGAGACTATTATATTAAACCAAATAATCCTTATTTACATAAAAGTTATGAACACCACAAATTACTTTTCTGATTATAATGACATTGATCTCTTCTTTTATAATTTATTTTGGTTCAAGGGCAATATTTTTTCAAGAAAATGGAAATAAAGTTTCTCAGCTTCACAACAGAAATTATCTGAAATAGTCTTTGTTTTACCTGAGTAGATTGGCTCTCAGCAGCAAAAGATTGCCTCATAGTGCAATATTGATGTAAGGGTTTTCTGCTTTCGTAGCTGCAGCTGAGCTGAGAAAAAATTATTTATCTAAGTATGGTGCTACAAGTTTTTCCTCAAAACACTACATGCTGAAACCCATCTTGGACTTGTTTTTCATTTAATTTGATCTTTTTCTTCCAAAGGCTCAGGAGACCCAACATGCTGAACCAAAAAAGATTAGATTAAGACGTGAGATCAAAACACAGCAGTTACATGATCTGAGCTGTTTTCAAAACCTCTGTCATTTTAGCCTAAATGTTCCCTAGATGTCTAAAGCTCTTCTATTGGATTGCTCAGAACTGCCCCAGCCTAAGCCATCAGGCATTTCCCTCCTGCCTCAGTCAGGCATGAATATAGGCAACACAATAAACAGGACCAGTGTGGCCAGAATATTTCTCACATGTGCCAGAAAGAGTCCCACGCCTGAAGAACATAGTGGAGACACAGTACCAGCTTGAACAAAAGGAATTCCCAACAAACATACAAAAAACCTGTCCATGTCCTTAGTTGAGGGACTAGGCCCAATAGTTATGGCAAATTCTCAGATATGAGAAGATACAGATTTTCCCCAGCAGAGTCCTGACTACCTCTCTGTGAAAAAAAAGCTCAGCTTTTTCATGGTACTTGATTTCAGTTTTGAAAAAACAGATTCACTGGCATGAAACTGAGTATGTGTATATATGGGCAATATGTGAAAGGAAAGAAGCCTTCCTAAACCTATCAGCTGCATTAAAAAATCTTTGCATTATTATAATAGATATTCTAAGAGACTGATGGAAGAGGATTTCCAGGATCTTCTAGAAGACTCACAGCTTCATTTTGAAATGGAGCACAGCAGTTTTATGCCCCTTACAGGCAAGAATCCACCCTACCCTTCTTCCCTTCCAAGCACAATCCTGCTGATAGTGGTATGACAGAACCCCAAAGAGAGGTTTAAGCTGTTTCAAAAGTCCAGGCTAAGACCACAAAGTATTACTATTAACAATCTATGAGTGTAGTGTTTCAGGTTTCAAGAGGCCATTTTCTTTACTTTTATTTTATCCCCTCTTCATACAAGTTTTCAGCTGTTTTTCATTAATGGATAAACGGCAACTTTTAATCAAATAATGAAGGTAGAATGTACTACTGCTCATGATAGTTTAGTAATAAGGATGGTGACCCACTGTAAAGTTCTGACATAAGCTGCTTCTTTAGAATACGCTAATCCCCATTAATTGCCGTGTTTAAAAATTACTCCAAACTCACTCTGAGGCAATTAGTAAAGAAAACCACAAATGAATGACTAGAAGCTTCCTAATATTACTGTCCAAATTACACTAACCCCCCCCACTGTCAGTTTCTCCTCAGAGACAGTAACTGCTTCTGATGTAGGATAAAGAGGAACAGATTAAACTGAACATGATCCTGATTAATGCAAAAGCAAGACAGAACAGTAACTGTGGCTTATGCATTTGAGTCATTGAGCCTCTTAAACCGTTTATTTTTGTGTGTTTTTGCACAGTTGTCTCCTTTAGCTGGTGACTACCTGGCTGTCCTCACTAAATTACAGTCCTTCTTTTTTGATCTTCATGAGAGGTCTTGAAGACCTATTCCCATCTTCCAGCAAGTGTTTGAACTACAACCTTCTGAATTGAGAGGAAAATTAGGTGGAATCCTGACCAAGGTCAAGCTCACCCTGCCTCAGTTCTTTGATGGTTATCAGAGTCCTCTCTCCTTTACACTTCTGAAAATTTATACTGTGTGGAGACAGGATGATGATTTACCAATCGGTTTGGTACCAAGATAGCGTCATTAAAGCCATGGCTCCATGGCAATACTACATTAATCTACTTTCCTCACTTGCAGGAAAAAATGGAATGGTTAAGTATAGCAGCATCCACCATACCTTGTCTTACTACACAAAGTATTCCTAGTAAATCCTTTGCCTCTTTGCAGTTCTACATTTGTTCATATTAACTGGTTTGGACTACAGGCAGAATTCTCAGGATGGAAAGCCACCTCTCACTATCATTCTCCTCATGATTGTAGCACATCTACAAAAAACTATAAAAATTTTATGAGACGCAAAACTAACACTTTCCTCTGATTAGCTTCTTGGGATTCATTATTTTTCCATTTCTGCACAGGTTCTTTGGCAGCAAAGTCACAGTTCTGGATGATGTAAATTTGACAGCCTTTAATAAGAAACAGATGGTAAATGTATTTGCAGTGATGCAGGTGGCTGGCTTTGACTCTGCTGTTTCATAGGGATGCAGATGCTACTCTGACTCAACTAATGGAAGAAGAAGAGGAGCAGGGGATTTAAATTTAATATTTACTTTGGCAAACTATATATCTGGACCAATCTGACTTGGAAAGTGACACGTCAGCTGTCATCTAGAACCTATTTACATGAAAGGGTAGGGTAGTGATGAAGAGCTGGAAGATGTGCAGAAATAGAAGAACTACCAGGTTACCAAGGCCAAATGGAAACTTACACCAGGTTCAGCCTGGAGATGTAGCAGCAGGACTTGCCATGAAATCTCTCCTTAAATGAAACAAACACAAGAACAACCTTCTGCATGTGAGTCAAAGCAGCGCAAACTGGCTGCAGCTGCACTATAGAGAACTCAGCCCCTTTGTCATGTGCTGTTGGACTTAAGACATAATAATTGTGAGGTGGGGGATAGGAGAGAGGGATTGAGCCCCTCATTTCTCTGTTAATGTGAGGGACCACTAGCAGCCAACTGAAGGGAAGTTTTCCTCATCTGGCAGAAGTCACGTCTTAGCATGCTCTGGACAGGGCATGAGAGTAGTGTGGGAGTATCTGGAGACACAAAGTCTTTATGGACAATGTTGGAAAATTTTAAATTTGAAAGAGATATATTTACAGGCAGCTTGTCAAAACATTGAAAAATCCTGAAGATTGATAAGATTGCTCTGGAAGAGTAGAATATGTCCCCAGTAGGGGTAAGAGGAGCAAAAGAAATAGTGGCTTTTTCAGTCCCAAATAAAAGATTTTTCCTTTCACAGTTATGAAAATATAGACTGTTGTTGTCAGCATTAATAAACAGAATTCCTTGATAATTTTTCAAAGCTGAAAATATCTGGAATGATATTGACTTCGGAATTTTTTCATGGAATCTTAACCACTGTAAATGGTCTGTGCATTAGTGATATTTGGGTACTTTTGAAGGTATTATTAACATTTAAAATCTTTTTCTATGTCTGTGTGTTCTCAAAAGATAATGCCAAGAGATATATTTCATTATCAGGCCCACTAATACACATTTTCTGCACACATGTGGCCACAGATTCAGTGCATAGAGTGGAGAGGTCAGAACAGAAAGAGCAAGCAAAGGCTGCAAGTATAAACAAGGCCAACTTAACATACTGGGGAAATAGGTACTTCAAGACAACAGGAACTTCAAGACAATGATGGAGATTCTACTGAGGTTTACAGTAAGAATTCAGACAAATGTTCTTACTCCCATCTCTTATAGCAGAGTATAATTAATCCCTGAAGGAAAGGCTGAAAACCTGAATTTTAGTTGAACTGTAACGTTGCACAAAGCACTTGGAGGAAAAGGTTCCCACTGTAGTATTTTCACACAGGCTATTAGTGAGATCTCCTCTACATTCTCTTCTTTTAGAGTATGTATAAGATTTTGTGTGTGATCAGTGTGTCCTACAGCCCTGGAGAGATACATTCACATGTTTCCCCCAGTCAGACTCATAGACAGAGGTGAAGGCAGTAGTGCCTTATATTAGACATGTAGATATTCTTCTGCATTCTCTTGCACTTCCTGTTTATTTGTGAGAGAAGGCAGTGCTTAGGGTGGCAAAGGCTCTGCACACTAGTATCAGGAGGAGTTACGTATGGTGTGGAGCTGCAGAATATGGGGTGGTGTCTGGATCTTTTCAGATTACCAATACAAACATTTGTGGGATCAAATTGTAACACAGGTCAAAACACAGAAAAAAATCTGTACTAAGACATTTCAAAAAAAAGTCGTTTTTATCTATATTTTCAAATAACAGATTATTTGTTCTAAAAACAGCATGTGTGAGCCCAAAAGACTTCAAAAAGAGGAATTTATCGACATTTCTGTGATAAAACATGAGTGGGTAGGGAAAAACCTTAACTGATTGCTCTTCACTCTCATCTGCTTCTGCAGAGACATAATTGAGCCCTAAAGCTATTATCCGTTTGACATCCTTAACAAGAAATTAACTCGCACTTTACTTGTGTCAGTACCATGCATGACCTCTCCTTGAAATAGGCAGCTCTTGAAAAAAAGTCATTATATTCTCATATTGAACTTGACCAGGAAATAGATTTTTCTAAACACCAACTAGTAAGTTTCAATTCTTATTTGTTTGAATGGACAATGCCAGTAACCTTTGAATTTATTGTGGCAGTGTGGTACAAAATAATGAAACACCTGTGTTTTACCAGCATTTAGAACAGATACACTCCAAGAGAAATTCACAGAAGCACCCATGTTCAGTTTTACAAAGTGAGCCCTTGTATAAGTTTTTTTCACTGGATCTGTTCTTTGGTCTAATCATAAAGTCCTGTTAGATCAAACACCATGACTGACCAAGCAGTGTTGATAGAAACTTGCAGTATGAGTAAAACTTGAAAAAATCTTAGTGAGATTCCTACATGTGTACATAAAGAATCTCTCCTTAATTAACCCCACTGAAGGGAGATTTTTCCAGTTCATCTAAAAATTTTGATAACAGGAAGAGTCACAAGAACGTAATTTCCACATACAATTTTACCTTTATCTGTCAGCTTTAACCTTAACATTTTTGGGTTTTGTTATTTTCTTTTGCTTATCTTGACCATGAACTTAACTGGCACAAAGAACTTGCATTTAGACAACTCCAGCCTTTTAGAATTTTTTCTTCTTCTCTTGAATGCCAAATGATTCCAGCATTGTAGAAGCCTTTATCTCCTTCAAAAAATACATGCATAAATGCCTAAATGATGGTGCAACTGGGCTGCACAAAATGTGCTCCAGGTCTGTGTAAATTATCTCTAGCCAAATGTAGAATATGAAGTGGTATTTGACAGCAGTGACCCAGGTAAAATTTCCATCAGTTTATGAAGAGAATTACGCACGATCTTTACAACGTCCAGAAAGATGCATTTTCCTGGTATAATATGTGTATCAAAAAGATGAAAAACATAATCCTAGCAACTGTTTTGAAAATGGTTTTATCCATTAGGTAGCAGTCCCATTATTCTGAAGTCATTTATAACACTACTTTCTCAGCAATATGTTTATGAACATCTTTATGTAACTCATCGTGTTTATGAATGAATATAGGCTCATAACATTTTTCTGTTGCAAGGGAACACTTTCATCTGTTTTTCATAAAAGGTGAACTGAACCACAGACATATGGAACAACATGCAGATAAGAGAACATCAGCAGTTCCTTAATTATGTCTTTGGAAGAGGTGAAATTTACCAGCTTTTCTCACCTTGCTCATGCTGTTGAGGTTAAAATGCAGCTGAGGGGTTTCAATCACTACTCTGCTACAGGAACACTAGATTTGGTCATATCCTTGGCATACAAATGCACCAACAGCAGAGAAACAGAAAAATTAATGTAAGAAGGAGGCAAGTTAAGGAAATTTGTGATTTATATGGATAAAAGTGGAAAAAATAACATGTTTATCCTATGTTCTAAAGTTCTTGTAATTTAATCTGTGGTCCTGAGAAACCATGCTGATAAAGCTTAAAAATAAACTTTATTTTAAACTAATCTTTATTGCACCTATCCAATAGCACGGCCTTTTATTTTGCCTTGCAAAAAAATAAGAAACAATCAAAGGAGTGAACAGGAAATAATTCTTTTTATTTAAACATGAAATCATAAAATACCCCCAAACTTATCTTTGAGATTTGCTGCTACTTTTTGTTTATTAAAAAAAAAAGAAAAGTAAATTTAAGACAGTGGTTAATATTTCAAAACAGGGTTCAATGTCCTGATCTTACAAGAAGCTTTCTAAGAAAATAGTTGGTCAATATAAATTTTTTACCAACAGACCTTAGCAAAAATCAAACTTACAAAAAATAGAGGAAATTTTGATTCAATTCGTGCAGCAAGGACTTTGAACTTCTTCATAATGCCTGGTAACTACATAAGCTCATTTTGCACTTAGTATTCCTGTGGTAACCCTAAACTCCTCAGGGCTCACTGCAGCAACTGCATATTTATCCCAGCTTTTAATTAAATATTAAAAATAGACAGATGTTGCAAAGAATCAAAAAGGAAATTTCAGGGTTTGAAATTAGTCATCTGTCAAACATGCTGCCAGAATTTTCATCTTGAAAGGTGAAATGGTGAAACAGTAATTCACACAAGAGAAACTGATAAGAGGGCACTGAATCACTTCCAGTTGGATTATTCAAGGCATGCAAAAGGCCCTGGATTTCAGCCACAAATCCTGCTCATTTGCCTTGGAATAGATGACACTGTTCATCTAAACGACCTAGATATGCTGTAATCACTGGGGAGTTTCCAATGATAATGTGTTCAAATACCAACTACTAATTATTATTTGCAATCATTAAACTAAATCAAAGTTGATAGAAATGACCACTATTTCAATTTTCAGGTCTTATTCTCCTTAAATTGTTCCTGGATGATAAGGATGGTAATTGCTTCAAAGTCCTTTGTATAGGTGTATGCAGAAGGTATGGTTGGAAGAGATAGCATCAGTTTTGGGGAGTAAACCCTTAGAGGAACAAGGAATTGCTCAGGGAGATTGTTCCAGTAGAGCAAAGATAGTCTGTGCTCATTATGTGCCTTAAATAGGTGCTCTTTCCCGACTGAGCTCCAACGGGAGTTCAAAAACCAAACAGTCAGTAGGGCAGTTACCCTGGTTCCCCCTCTGGTCAAGTTTCCAGAGTCCAGCAAAAAAAAAAAAAAAAAAAAAAAAATCCCAACTTTTTAACGTATTTTATAAAAACCTGTATGTAAAGCCCATCACCTTTTTCCTGGCATGTCAACCTGCTGCTTATCTAAACTCCTGGTACCACACGGTCATGTAACAATGCTGTTCTTCACTGAGTCAAAATTCAGTGAATGGTTTTTCTGTGAGTATAGAGCAATCTTTGGAAAAGTGAAAAAAAAAGCAGTATCAAGAATCAGAATTCAAACAAAGTTAAGATGGACGCTCAGGCCTTACTCAGCTGTTTGAAGAAGGTTTTGGTTTCAGAAAGTGGAGATTTGTCATTACTGCAGAGGATACATGAAAGCCATGCACTTCGAGGCATGCAGATATTCAGGAAGGTGATAGTTTTCATTGTGGTCGTTTCCACACAAACGTCCACCGGCTTAGAGACATTTGTTTGGCAAAAGCAAAGCAAATCTTGACACACAATAAAGTCATTTTGATTTAGATTAGATTAGATCACAATAGACTAAGTTCAATATTGCCTATCAAACCTCCCAGGACAGTAAAATTCAGACCCTAATATTTATCAAGCAAAACTAAACGAATCCTAAAATGCTGCATAACATTAAAAATATACTCTAAACCAAAACGCCATGTGGAAAATAGAAAAATTAAAAATAGAACCAAATGTAAAATATTACCTTTCAAATAAATTCGTGATTTATTCTAGATATAGTACGTTGACCATCTAGCTATGTCATTAACCAGATCTGAGTCATGGCAATGATACCACATTTTAAGACAAGAGAAAAAGAAATAGGGATAAAAGAAAAAGAGACTTTCACAGGAGAAATTCAATTTACTTTGGCTCTTTTGCCGCCAGAGACCAATTTGGAGCAGGTTCTGTGATAAATCCACCACCCAATGCCATTGCAAATTGCTGGGTTAATGAAGGGAGTTCAAGTAGGGAAATGAGAGGCGAGAGTAGCAAGGTGCTGATCATCTGTAAATTACTTGCTGCAGGGCGTACGATGTTAAAGCTCAGAGAGTGAAATACACCATTTTTTCTTGGATGATAAGCAGAGGATTTACTTCACTTTCATTACTATATTTCACCAAAACTCCCCCGTCAAACTAATTCATTTTTGTGTACCCAGCAGTGTAAAGTTATGGCAGAGGAACTTCATGTGCAAAAAAGAAGTGAAATACAAGCAGATCAGAGAGAAAACATATGAAGCTTTTTAGGTAAGGAAATACTTTTCTAAAATAATGAAAGTGCAGTTTTTAAAATGTTTGATAATGTTTATAGGAAAAAAAAAAAACCTCTGGCAATTTTCTTTAGTAAATTCTTGTATATTGTACCTTCACATTTCCTTTCCTGGTAGTTACTTAAAACTGGGGGAGGGAATAACATTTCCCATAATACTTATCGTTTACTTTCCTTCCCCACACGTTTCAAAACCATAATTATAATTATCTTTCACTAGTTTCATAAGGTAATTTAATTTTTTTTTGTGAATTCATTATTCCTGTAACTTTATCTTTGCATTGCAGTTTTTTTAAGTACACCAGTATCTGTACAAATGCACCAGTTTGAAACTAGTGAGACATAACCTTTATTTCTTGACTTGCTTTAGGGGGAGTTGTTTCTTTGTTTGTTGTTGGCTTTGTTATTGTTTTTTATAGGTGATAGTTCTATCAAGAGATGAAAATACTAAAGACTGTTCCCTTGCCTTCTCTAAATATCTAGCACTAAATTCATTACTGTCTTATAGCCTCAACTTTCAGACACCTTCATGCATTAATGGAGTTACTTTTGTGAGTGGCATTACCCTCATGTTCATGGGGTTAGTGTTTTCTCTAATGTTGCTCTTTTTGGCTTTTTCAGGGAGCCAGTCTCCTTTGCATGAGGAAGGATGCAGGATTTCCACATGAAGCTTCAGAGTGAGCAGAATCTGGTTATGGCATCTATCTGTTGCCTGTTTAGGAGCCACAGCGTGTGTCTTGATCCCTTGTGATTCTTCTTGAAAATAAAAAAATGTAAGAATTTAGATATTTCAGTGTTTTTTATTTTACAATTCCATCTTCTGAACCAATGTAACAATGCTGGTTTGAGCTGTGAAGCAGAAAGAAAAAAGCCAATGTAAGATATAAACAGACATAAGCTTCTCTATCATTTTGTAAAATTTCAGCTTTGATGCTCATTACTTTACAGAAATATTTTTATGTTGTCAGTTTTTCTAAGTAGTGTTGTATGTGAATTTTGAGTCTTAGTTGTTCCCAAGAACGTTGCTGTACTTTTTAAATTTTTGTGTTTAAAGTACGCAAAGGGGAAAACTGTAACAATTCCTCAAACCAAGAAAATCAGAACACAATTTTAAACAACCTTAAAGGAAATTCCTCTGTTCCAAGAGGAAAAGAAGAAATCCTTCTGACATCTTACATTTTACTGAGTTAACATGTAGCAAATTGTTCATAATAAGAGTATATAAGTTGATTTTTCACGTCCACTGTGAAGACGTTTCTAGCAGGAAAAAAGGGGTTGAAGGCCGTGACAGAGACTGGCTCTGGTACATACTGATAGCTATATTAGCCAGAACCAGATAGACAAAGAAAAGTCCTACAGGTTAATGAAAGCTTGCAGACTCCGTGCAAAGGACCTTGACACCACAGTGCGGCTTCTTTAGCAAATAGCAGGGAGTCCTTGATCCTGTGAAGCCTGATAAGAGTGCAAGCAGCCATCAGCATCCCAGTTAGCAAGTCCTTTCATGAACAGAAAGGCACCCTTCTGGGCTCCTGATGTCATCGCTAATGCCGGCTAAAACATTCACCGAATTACTTGCAATATATTGGTCCTATGGAAAAGATGGGAGATGAAACATCACTATTTTCTTATTTTTGAAAATTGGTGTAGAAAGTTAGAAAGGGCTGACGATTTTGTTAAAAAACAGGAAGCAAAAGCAGAGTTCAGAAACTTGTGCCAAATGCTCCCCACTTCACAGGTGATACAACAGCTTCAGGTTGTGAGGCCAAGTAAAACCAGGTGGTACCTGATCAAAAAAAACCATTTTTCACCTCGTCCTTCTTTTTTGAGATGTGAGGGCAGGTTCAGACTCTAGAAGCTGCTAAAGAACGACTGCTTGTGTTTCATACACAGGGCCCAAAATGCCAGTCTCAGAAACCCCCTGGTCAGTGCCTACTGCCTTGGTGAATGTGCCAGCAGCACTGGTTATCATCATCTACAAAATCTCTTCTTCCCCTCACCTGGAGAGAAGACAATTTTTAAAATTCTAAATTTTTGATTCTAAATTTCCTGAGGAAAAAAGAAAATGGTAGTAACAGAGATTCTCCCGTGCCTGCTCTCTGTGCTATCACCATAGGTGAGCCCTGTATTTGCCGTTGGACTATGAAAGGATCTATGCTGAAAGCTATTGCCCTGCTTCAGAGAGAACTATTTCACTTGATTTTTCTTAACATTTCCCCTAGCTCCCATGGAGAATGTAAAGAACTGGTACTTTTGTACCCAAAGTAAGATGTTATTCCCAGCTTCAGCTGCAGATGTATATGCAGTGCCTGCTCCCTAGATACATATGACTTTTGTCTCTCGTCACTATGTGGAAACATCTTCCAAAACATTTCTGAAAAGACACACTAGTAAAAACAGTTGGTGTGACTTTCCTACTAATCCAAAATGGATATAATTGAGTGCTGTAGCCATCTGTTCAGACACCAGGTTTTGCATGCCTTTTCCAGACTTGGTAGCCAGAAAACTGGATCAAAGAAAGTAACTCCTTCTATGTTTTTAGAGAACATATGAAAGGTCAGGTCCTTGAGTGAGTACCTCTACAAGCTTTAATCTCTGATTAAGCACAGGAACAACAAAGGCCTGAAGGCAATTGTGTTTCTCACTGAAAGATTAATTAAAACTTATCAGAATGCTGCTTAATTTAGTCTTTGACCTTTTGAATGTGCTAACAAGTCAGAATAACTGTGTAGGATCGTTGCAAGAGACAACCAAAACAAATTGTAAAAGCATCAAGCTTAAATTGGTGGCCTGGCCATCTGCAGCTAAACTGGGTACCTTATTTGCCCAGCAAATTTTCTGCAATAACTTCTGATTTTTGGCTGTAGCCTTAAGCAAGGATTGCTGCCAAAACAGAGGAACCAGTTTCCTGGGGGCTTCTAGTGTATATCCAAAGTACTTTACTGGTAGTCATTGGGAATATGATATATATTTGAGGTGAGCAAAATGTGGAGGGTTTTTTTTTTCTCAGAAATAGTAACAAGCTTACTTTCTAGACATGTAATTCCACTTTCTAGGCTATTATTATTATTACTCTCATCTTCGTTATTTTTGGTTTTGCTCTAATTTCCTAACACTGTAGATTCTGGCATGGTGAAGCATGGGGAGTGGACCAAGGGCAGCTGCCTCCTCCATCAGTGTGCTCAAGGGGTCTTTGCTGTTTCCTTCACAGTCTGAGAGATGGCTGTGATGAAAGACACAGAACACCCTGTATGATGGAAACCCTTAAACCAGCGCCCAGCTGTCCATTCATATTATTTATGACTGAGTATCTCTCAGTCAACTCACTTGCCTAAAACAATGACAATTTGTGGAGATCCCTCAACATCAAAGCATTAAATGGATTTAAATCCCTTCTTCCCCCACCCCATACCCAGGTGCCCCTGACACTGACCACGAAAATGATGGAAAGTTGTAATTCCTACAAAAGTGGCACTTACTTCTCCCCACAGAAAAGCATGAATGTGGCTTGGGGCAAATTAGACAGGGGCAGATGGGGTTTGGGGCTTTTCAGAGTCAATAGGAGAGAGCTTCTCAGAGTTGTGAGGACAGGCTCTTCTAGCCAGCATCCGTACCATTAAAGACCAGCTTGTCACTAGTTACTTGAGGTTTTACCAGTTGCCAAAACTTTCCTACAACAGGAACAATAACGTTTGACCCATCACAGTAATGGCAACACACTGAAAAATCAGTGCAGTCTCTTCTGCCCTACAGCGACCTCTTTAGACCCAGATTTGAGGCATGTGCCTCAAATTAATTATATACTTGCTATTTATTGTGGCAATTTCAAAAGAAGCAGAGGTTTTTTAGTGGGTTGTTTCCACATTAAATTCACTGTGAAGTTTGAAAGGCTTGGTAAAATCATATCAGGAGTTTGCTTGTAGATTTGTCCAAAGTTTGAAACTAATACTTTGTTGAAAAGAAAACAGAGAACACTTCCATTTTTCCACTTCCATTAGTGAATAATTCTAATTTATCTGGCCTACCAGAAATTTAAGAATGAGATTTGATGAGTATATGTGTGTGTTTGCACAAACACATAAAAATATGAAAAAGAAACATACATACATATGCAGAGACATGCGTACAAAGTTAGTTTACATTTACTTCAGTAGACAGTGTATATATAAACACAATAAACTAAAATATAGAAACACTGATTTATTATATCCCAACAGAGTGATGTTGAACAAATTCATGACCAACATGGTGAGCTTCTTTCAGAGGCTGTTCAATTTAAACAAAAGTCTTCTAAATGCATGAACTTATCTATGTGTGACAAAAACGGCTCTTCTTTGTTGAACATTTACCATGTTAAGTTATTAATGCAAGAATTAAGCAAACAAAAAAAAACAACAACATTCTGATTACTAAATTTCCTAATTTATTTAATGGTTTTACCAGGTTAATTGGATTTTGTTAATCTCTCTAGAATTAATTTTTCTATCCACGTTCCCTTGAGAATTTTCCTTGCAAAGGAAGAAAAAAGCCTGAGAGCTTTAGTACTCTGACATTTTTGTTTCACATTAAAACAAATTTCAGAGTCTCTAGAGGGAACATTACCTCCAGCTACTTACTCCATATGCACTTGCAGAGAAAAATACGGCAGTACTTAAAATGCAACATTCTAGTGAGTATCTGAGATTTACATATGAATACTCAGATATTTTCCCTCCTAAGCACCATAAAATCTCATCAGTCATTTCTAAAGCGTTCTGAGTGCTGTTGTTTGCTGCTCTTTCAAAATTGTGAACACTGTCTTTAAGGACCCTCCATCACTGCCTGTTCTGCTGAAGTATTTTCTGTGAGGACTGAAAGGAAGTAATTTAGAGCAATAAAGAACTTGAAACAACACAGGCAAATCATTCTTGTTTCTGCTTAATTTAAGCTATTTAAATGGAAGATTTTTTTGCTTGTTCAGGTCACACAAACAGAATCCTCTTGACTGGACGCAGGTTGGACATGTCTGAAGGACTGAGCCTTCAGCAGAAAGCCTGTCTCCTGGCGTGCTGATTCCCACCACTTTGGCAGTATGTCTAAGGAGCGACAGACAGAAACAGAAGTCCTTGACCTGCAGAACATTTTGTATACGGAGCTTCAGAGTGCTGGCAGGTCCAAATCTGACTGATTATCTGTCTGTGGTGGGAGGGTTGCAGGACACCTCCACGTTCATCTTCGTCACAGCCACACTAATGGCAGGGCTGCAAAACCGGAGGGCATATTTCTTGGAAAATGAAAGATGCAACCCACCCCTGGCCCCGTTCTGTACACCTTGAAATGGACTTACTGCATCCAACAACTGGTATATTGTTCGGTATTGAAAGATCAGCTCTTCCAGTGGAAGAAAAAAAATCACATACTTATTATTTATTTTTATAATTAACCTTAATTGTTGCCTATTTCAGCCTCTGAAAAGATGAACTTGAAGATGTTATCATAGTGTCTGTGTACAGTCCTTGTTGTTAAACACTATTGGCTCAATTTGTGGGAAGTTCTGGGTTCGAATTTTTCATTTTTTTTTCCCAGAGGAAACTTTTCTTTTGAGTCATGGTTTTTAAAGTTTGTATCTTAAATATTTATCAGGGTTTGTATCCTAAATATTTATCAGGGTTTTAGGTGTATATTTCACCTTTCTAGTTACTTTTGACATGTGCAAAGAGATTTTTATTTCAAAACTAATTTTAAGATTTAGCATATTCAATTTCTTAAAAAATTAAAAGCTTCATGTACTTGTCAAAATATTTAAAATGCAGTTTCAAAATCCAAATTATTTTTGAGAAAGAACACTCACTTTTAAAATTTCAGAGGTTTAATAAACTTTAACAAAATACAGCAAAGGACTGAATAGCGAAAATGCACAGCTTACTGGGAGTCAGTGACCTGGCAGCCATGGCCCCATCAACAAAATGGCTGCTCCACCTTTTATACATCTAGGGAGTTGCATCAGCCAACCCTGGCTCCGCCCATAGCCTGTCAGTCAACTCTTCTTTACTGTTCATTGGTGGAGGCTGCTTTCTTGCAACTTGATTGGAGGTCAGGTGTTGCCATGCCACGCCTCCTAGCAACAAGCCTTCCCTCCTCCCAGCTGCGCCATGCAAGGGGCACAGGTACATGCCCTCCCGCCACATGTCCTGTGGCAGACATATGGGGGGGAAAGGGGACTATGGTGATAACACAGGACATCCAAACAACAAATCACAGTAATATAACTATACATCAATAAAACTTCCCTTAATATACACATAATATTCATCCCTTAATTGCGAGAGCCAACCATCGCATTACCCATCTACAACAACCCCCCCTTTTCCTTTCCTATAAGTCATTTGGCTTGAGCAGTTAATTCTCATTTTTGATTTTGATGATCTAATCCTACTTCTCCTGAGTCAAATTTAGTTTTGGATGAGCGATAATAGTATCTGTTGTTGGGGGTGAGGACAGTAGGAACAAGAGTGGAAAAGAAAAAACCCTCAGGTTTTCTTTAAGCAAAATGATTGGTGGAGTTTGTGGCATGAATTGGTTGAAGCAGACAAAAGGAAATCACAGAGGCCCAGTATGGCTTTTTTATGGCCCCCATGACATGGGGTTGCTATCCATAGCAGGTGTATCTTGGTGGCACGTACAGATGCCTACTTGGTCATGCCCTCTAGTTCTTGTTGTACTCTGTTGCAGTGCATGTTTTAGGTTTTTATATTTGTGTTTGTATTTTGTTACTTGTCTGTACTTGGTTTGTTCCATTCCAAAATACCCTACCCCCCTACTCCTGATGACCCCTGTAGTATCCCCCTGGTGTAACCACACCCCTTCCCTT
>JANPWX010019700.1:0-80346 GCA_024734555.1 Trochalopteron elliotii | reverse complement strand
GCAAGTGAAAGGCACAAGCAGTGGCTGTCACTGATCTGGCCACTGCTGCCACTGATGGGAGACACTGCCACTTTCACACTGGTGGGCTGCATGTAGGATGGAAGAGGGTGACTTTGTAAGAAAGGTGACAATCAGGATTGGTAACTACTGTAAAAGGCAAAAGGGGTTTCCTTTTGGTAATGGTAGAGCAAGTCTAGGGAGGAAGAATGTCTTCAGCAGTTACCCACCCAACAGCACAGGGACAGTGACTAGAGGAAGGGCAACACCACATCAAGATTTGTCATTGGCATCCCCCCAGAGTTTCCTGGTTTAGCAAAAGCTTTTTGGCCACAGCTGCCTGCTCCTCCTGTACCCAGCCTGGGTCCTTAGCTGCGCTAGACTGTCCAGCCCTTGGGATCATGGAAAGGACAGTTCTCTCAGAGAAAAGGACAAAGGGATGCCTCCCTTTCCTTCCAGGGCAGGCAGCCTCTTTTTCCTTTAACAGTTATAAAAGGGAAATGCAAAGGCAAATTCTTTCTACAACAACTGAGTGTACACAGAGAGGTAGGGGTGACTCTAGCCAGCAGACCTCAGTAGTGACACACATGGAGACACAGACACAGACACAGACACAGACACAGACACAGACACAGACACACACACACACACACACACACACACACTTGTCTGTTTCCCTAGGTGGGACAGCAGCTGTATGCACAGAGCTGTGTATCTAGAGCCATGCCTCTGGGCATGGCTAGCCTGTGTGTGCACCCCGGGACATGTGCAGAGCCACAGCATACACGCACAGGAACTTGCTCAGCTGCACAGAGCCCCAGTGTACAGCAGTACCTGTCAGGAGCACACACCTGCACACACACACAGAGCTGTGCAGGCCCAACCTGTGCATACTAGCACGTGTGCTACACAGACACTCACTTATGCATAGTCCTTGCTAATGCACACATGCTTACAAGGATGAAACTTGCTTGCATGTAGGGCTTGTGCACACTAAC
This sequence comes from Trochalopteron elliotii, assembly GCA_024734555.1. Lineage (NCBI taxonomy): Eukaryota > Metazoa > Chordata > Aves > Passeriformes > Leiothrichidae > Trochalopteron > Trochalopteron elliotii. The sequence continues at coordinate 79,351 of JANPWX010019700.1, read as the reverse complement.
ACCTGCATACAGAGCTGTGCACACCAATGTGTCATACACATCAACACGTGCATATCTCACACAGGGCTATACTCACAATTGCAGAACCTCTACACGTAAGCACAGAGATGTGCCCAGGCCTACTCACACCTGAGAGCGTGCAATTTAACACACATGCACACAACCATGCACACAACATGTGCACATGTCAGCATATCTATGTGCAGAGTGCTGTGCACACTAGCACACTTGTACACAGTGTAAAGCGGGACACATACACTCACATCTGGGCATACTAGAAAACATACTTGCACACAGCCATGCACATTGACACATCTGCACACCTCAGGACTTGTGTGTGCTCACAGAGCTGTGCACATCAGCACCTACAGGCACAGCATGCGCAGACTCTCGCACACTGGCACACATATAAACAGCACTCTCCAGACCCCTCTTGGAGAGAACAATCAAAGACAGACCCTGCTGGATTGTTGCCTCCTGCCTCTTACTCTACAAGGGCAGGAGGGCACAAAACTGAGCACCTTTTTGCTGTCTTGTCTTCCCCAACAGCTTCACCAGAACAAAGGAGAGGATTAGAGGGATTTATTGAGCATCACTGTCAGGGCATCAGTGGTTTATGAGAGGAAAGGAAGGGGAAGTGTGGGTGACAGTAGCTAAACTGTTGTGTTTTGTCAAGGGGCACCTCTTAATCTTTACTTGAACAGGGGTACCTGTGGTCCTTATTACTGTGGAAGGCAGGTCAATGTTCCCTGGGATTCAGGTACACACAGTAAGGAAAGCTCCAGGCTTCTCTGCAGGGGTGACAGTAACTTTGAAACAGAGTTCATCAAGATATTATCTTGGGCTGAAAGAGAGAAAGGTAAATCCCTGTATATGCATGGAAAAATATCTAAGCCTTTGGCACCTAAGTTCTTGTCTTAACTTGAAAGAGAAGTAGGACTTAATAGTGCTAAATTTGAATGGAGAATGACTGTTCTGTGTTACATTTGACTAAAAATTAGTGTTGATAGAGAAAGAGAAAAAGGTAGGAGGTTGCAAAAGGAGGGAGTAAAACAAAGCATACTTTAAGCCAGTGTTTTTCTCTAATCCAGCATTTTTTGTTTGGACAGAGTGGGGTTCAGAGCAGCTTTCTTTTGAGATTCAGGACTGAGAGCCTAGAGCTAGAAGGGTAGTTCAGTGAGAAATCTCTCCCGGATCTGTATTGGGGTTGACATTCAGTTTTCATTTGATTCACACCATGACCAGTACACATAGTCGAACACAATTTCCCTCTCAGTCCACCCTATCACACAATACTGCGTAACTTTATCTTCGCCCTTGGTATTGGGGTCACATCTCTACTGGGCTAGTCTTCCTCCAAGGGGGCAGTTTAGGGGTATCATTTCATTTCTCTCTTCCTCTGGGGACTTTTTATTTGCTCTTAGTCCCATTCTTCTAGCAGCTCTTTACTACAAAAGCTTGCCTTCCTAATAGCCACGAGAAGAAAAAGAGAAAGAAAGAAAAAGGGAAAAGGAACCTTGCCTTCCTCTAGGAGAGCAAAAACAAACAACTTGGCAAGGAGAACCAGCAAGAGTTAAGGCTATTTCTGCCCCGATCTTACTGCCTACTGCTCACACCGGTCCCTCTGCCCCTCCCTCCCTCCTCACAGTGGCACATTCAACACAGTGCCTCATCCCACCCCTCTTCCTGCTGTCACCACTATGATATGGTGCCCCAGCAAGGGCAAGCTCTGCCCTAGCGGCTCACCCTGGGAGGACAGGGGGCTCATAGACAGCTGCCTGTGTGGGGGAGCCCATGGACGAGGCCTGTGCCTCACCTCCCTCCCTCTCCTTCTCTCTCTCCCCACCTGCCGGGGTAGTGGCTGCTGCCCTGGACTCAGGACTGTGGCAGGCTGGGAGCCACTCCCTCTAGATGGGTTGGCAGTGCCTGAAGGTACCGCACTAGACATGCACCCGAAGTTTATTGTGCTGAGCACTGCCACGCGCCGCTGCCCCATGTGGATTCGCTCCCACCTGTGGTCTGGGGACACCTGTACCACTGGACCAGTCCCTAACCACTGGCAGTACCCTGTGCAACCACAATCACGTCACCAAGTCGCTGCTGCTCCCCTGGCCGAGTCAGCAGCACTGGAAGCTTATCACACTGAGTGTTGTCATGCTCCACTTCCCCATGTGGTGGCCCTGCGGCCTCTGCTCTGGAAACCCCACACAACCCCCCTGACCACAGTCTCTGCCGCTCACGGCTTTTTCCTACCACTCTTTTATTTGTGTCCCGCCTCCTACGGTTCCCCCACTTCCCTCTCAGCTTCGTGTCCTGCCATATATCTGGTAACTCTCAATGTGACATTCCCAGGTGTTCTTGAGTTCCACTTCCACTTGCGGTTTTCTTTGCTCACGGGTTCCTCCCTGTGTCCTAAGCTTCAACAGACCCTGGTATGGATCCTGTGCAGTACTACCTGAAGCTGGGTTCGTGCACTCGGATTACAGGTGATTAATCTGGCTAAAACAGTTATGAGGATGGTGCCTTTTTCCGCCAGTCCCACTCACAGCACTTCACTCACACCCCAAACACACTTTCAGCTCCCACGCAAGCAAATATTCATAATCCTCTAGATCTTTTCGTCTGCAGTTTTGTCCAGGGGGCTCTTTCCCTTTTTCCCCCCTCTTCTTTTTCATTATTCAGTCTTTTGTTGTCCCCAGGGTGTTGACCTGCAATCTCCAGTGACCTGAAGAGAAGTCGATTGAGCTGCCAAATTCACGGTGAGGTTCACCTCCCTTTCAAAATCTCCTAGGGCCATGAAGACGAGGTGTTTATCCCACAGCGAGGCCCCATTTGTGAGAAACAATGTTCATGTTTAAAATTTCAAAGGTTTATTAAACCTTAACAAAATACAGCAAAGGACTAAATAAGGAAAATGTACAGCTTACTGGGAGTCAGTGACCTGGCAGCCATGGCCCCATCTACAAAATGTCTGCTCCACCTTTTATACACCTAGGGAGTTGCATCAGCCAACCCTGGCCCTTCCCAAAGTCCATCAGTCTTCTGACAGAAGTCTTCTTTGCCATCCTTTGGTGGAGGCTGCTTTCTTGCAATTTGATTGGAGGTCAGGTGTTGCCATGCCACGCCTCCTAGCAACAAGCCTTCCCTCCTCCCAGCTGCGCCATGCAAGGGGCACAGGTACATGCCCTCCCGCCACATGTCCTGACTACCAAGGCCTTCCCTTGGCAACCATGCAGGGGGGAAAGGGGACTATGGGGAGAATGGAGGATGTCCAAAAAACAAATCACAATAACATAACTATATATCAATAAAACTTCCCTTAACATATACATAAGATTCATCCCTTAATTGCGAGAGCCAACCATCACATTTCCCATCTATAAGACATGTAAAAATTCAGCTTGTTTAACTAGACAACTCAGAGTAGGGAGATTCTGAGTTACCAGAACTTTCTTTCAAAACCAAAAATAATATTTTTGATTTTCTTTCATTGAACATTTTTATCTTGGGGTCTCTTCTCGGTAACACTTATTTTATTTCTTCAGAGCTGGAAAATTCCCAAAGGAATTTTTACTAACACCTTAAGATAAAGATATATTTATTCTTAGTGTGCACACTCAGAGACTTTTCAGTGCTGGTAAGTAACTAAATGATCAAATTTTTTAACTTCTACATGAAAAAGTTTCATTTGAAACTAAAAATGGGACAGGAAAAATCACAAAATTAAATCTCATTTTCACTTTTCGTACTTTTTTCCACTAGGGAAGAGTCTGGATTTATTGCAGAGTAGATTTATACCTATGCCCATCAGAGCTAGTACATGATTGATGTCAAATGCTAAAATATATGCCCAATGACAGTTTATTATCATTTATTTATTAAGTCTGATGTCTTCAAAACTGGCACCAATTGGATGAAAAGTTGACTTTTCCATAAATCTTAGGAATGTGTCCTTGTGACACACAGTACGTAGGATTCATAGTATTAATATTTATCTAGAGCACACAGAATATCCTTGAGTCTTCGTTGTTTCAGTAATTCTCGACATATTCAGTGACTGATTTGTTTACTCCGAAGAATAGCTTTTGTTTGGGTTTAGGGTTTGTTGTTTTGGTGGTTTTTTTTCCTTTTTTCCCAGAAATGAATCAAAGAAATAATAATATATCTTTGCCAATCCTAACACAGATAATTCAAGGTACCTTACACGGTACCCTATCTCCCAATACAACTTCTACACACAATAGAGCTCCATGTTTGACAGCCTCATAGTCAGTGAGCAAAGTGCATGAAAAACAGCCTATGTTTATAGTCAGGAGGAACTGCTGCATAAGCAATGATTTCTCTTTCAAAAGTCTTCCCTGCATGGGGAAGTTTAGTTACATAACTGCTTTCACACAGACCACCAGTAACACAGGTATAGCCCACCTGTATAGTTGAGAAAATGGATTCATGCACAGTTCTATCAAGCACAACAACAGTAATTTCATTCCTAATGTGAACTGTCTTGTTTAAAAAACATATTAGATGATCATGACAGAGCTGATGTAAAGGAATGAGGTCACAAATGTCTCAACCAACATTTTCTTCAAATATTGGCTGCCTCTCCATAGGGCTCAAGAGTTTTTGTCTTTTCCTCCATTAAGGCAATGATTTGGAAATTGATTTCTCTCTCCCAAACCCAGCCTAATGTAGGATAAATTCTCTGTTTGTGTGGGACAAGTTGTGTTTTAAACTAGATTTTCAGACACAAGGTTTACAGTTGCACTCAACTTATTTTGCCAACAGTTTCTGGCTCTACACTCCCCATCCCCAACCACACAAACATGTAGCAATATTCCCAACCTTACTAATCTAATAAGTGATTTACATTGCTCCAGGCTAAAAAAAACAAGCCAGCACCCCAAGAGGCATCCCATAAAACCCCAGCTGTCCATCCATGTCTTACCTTGTTATAAGATAGCAAATGCTGACATGTGCTTAATATAACAGCAGAAACTTGCGTTAACCCTTTTTCCACCTTTTTTTCCCCATTCTTTCTAGTAATGTTTAAGTTATTAAAAGGTTATATTTTATGTATATTTTTTCTTGTATAAATAAGCCAAAATGTGAAAGGAACTAGAACACTTAATTCTCCATTCAGTGTTCATTAGATGTAAATGTGGGAAGGACAGTTCAATGGAATCCAGTTTCTGATATTTTTTCTCAAACAGAGAATTATCACAAACAGAGAATCAGAGTTACCAGAGAGAAAAAATGCTATTTAACTTAGTCACCATTAAATTAATTTCCTGTACATGCTGTACTTAATACACTATTCCATCATGAAAGTCATAATTAGTTTTTATTAGACAACAGAAGGAGATGAGACAGAAGTGCACAAGATTAGAAAACTATTAGTCAAAAGGCAGAAAATAATGTACTTTGCCTTTTCTCATGAAATCTATTTATTACAACTGGTATTCCTTAACATTTTCTGTTACCTAGGCCAGTTTTCTTATTCCTTCAAAAGACACCTATTTTTCTATTCATTACCTTACTTTAACTATTAGTTATATTGATGAAATAATAGACATTTTTAATGTCTATTATATTTTTTTCTTTCTGTACTTTCCTCTGGACTTTGAGAAAAGGCAAATTTTTCTGCAACAGTCATAATCACAGGATCATGTCCTCAGCAGGAAACCTATCCTCTTTTTCTCTCAGAGAAGCACAGAGCCTATTTTGTCTCTGCAGTTTATTGTTCTCCTGCACAAGGTTAGAAAAATAACAGGTTCAGATCTGGGTTTAAAGCACAGATACATTTAAGATACATAGATACATATGTCTTGCCAACCACACAGACTTGTTCTGGTTCCTGCATTCTCTAGCAGAGAATGTTACCATAATGTTTGGCCACAAAGGTATCCCAAAGCTCCTGGTTTGCTCAGTGAGCCTGGAGCAGACACACCAATAAATTAATTTGTATTTTTCCAGCATTTAGAAGACACCAAATATACCTGCTCAGACTGTTTGCTGAGACAGCATCAGAGACACAGTCTGTGGTTAGGAAGGCAGTGTTGGCAGCAGTACACAAGATCTGTGTGCTGCCGATGTGCGTAGAGAGCGTCCGTCTCCTGGACAGACACAGGAATGGCTGCCTGGCAGCCACGATGTCCTGAATGGGGACCAAGTATTTCTGTCTGACTTACACTCGTCTCTCAATATGGAATTTGTAAAAATATGGATTTGTAAGAGAGCACACACTGGAGGTCTCATCAGAAAAGCTGCTGAGATAACATCTGTCTTATCTGACACATCAAGAACAGCAGACATTTCAATTAAAAAAATTAGTGTGACCACAGGACAAAATCTGAGATATTTCTTCTGTGAAAAGGGGTCATGAACTAACAGAACTTTGGTTCCTTTATGAACATTTAAAACAACTTGTGAGAGTTATTTGAGAAGCCACCCTTAGGAGTGAGGTCTCCTATCAAATTTTTATTGTGGAGTTGACAGCTGCCAGGTGTTGCGGACATCACATTTCAAACCCCCGTCTTTTGAAATGCCCATCTTTGAAGAGAACAGCTAATTCCCTGTACCAGGATATACTAACTCTCTGTGTTTGTCTTCGTACATCTGCATGTCCGATTTCACGCTGTACTTGCATATTGTTGCAGTGAAGGTCAAGCAGCATACTGATTTTATTATAGATCTAAAGCCCAGCCCAGCTTCACAAAATTTCCCTGTTCAAAACTCCATGACCTTCAGCAGAACTTTTCATGTCCTTCAGTAGGACTTTTGCAAAACATACAGTTGTAGGTTTAGACCTCAATAAATGGTACTGTCGTTATTATTTATACTATATCTGCACTGTTGGACACTGCGATAGCCAGAATGAACAGATGCTCAGGAAATTATTCAGTGGCATATGGTTGACCTTGTCATCTCATAGAAGGTTTTGTAACACTGCTTATATTTCTTTTTTATACAATTACAGAAAACTATTTCATGTTTGCTCGTGCTTGCTGAGAATAAGGAGGGCAATAAATCTGGATTACAGAGGAGCATGAGTACAGCTAACAGCAACAGTGAGGTTTAAATGAAATGTCTTATCATTTGATTTGAAATTACATTATTGTAACATTTTGGAGGCTTCAGTGAACAATTATAGAAGTAATATATCTGCAGCACTACAGAAACACAAGTACTTACAGAAAATGAAAACTAAAAACCAGAACAATTTTCCTGAAAATCTTGCCTGAAAATCTTGGAAGTATTGCATGTATTTTCAATCACCTCGTAAAATCTGCTGTTTCTTATGGTTGAACTGAGTCCAAAAAGTCACCTGAAATGATATGTCAAGTTGGATTAGATGAGAGAACTATCTCAGGTTTAAGCAAAGACAAGAAATTACCGTGGCAGAAATCACAAAATGTACTACAAAAATTTCTTCAGAGAAATGGTAATAACCTGTGTTACTGGTATGCAGATTTTTGACACTTTGTCTTCATGGACATATGACAATGGATTATTTCTCAATCACAGAAATGCCACTATTTTTATACCAATTATCTTTGACTGTTAGTCTTTAAGTCATTCATCATTTTTCTGTTCTTCTGTCAAGCTTTGGTCATTCCATCAAGGAATAGAGAGTTTAGGGAATTAGATCCCTAATTAGATGAGAATAATTAACAAATTGAAACTAATAACAGTAATATTTCATATATAAAGGGCTAAAAATCATTCACATGAGTGGTTTGGATCTCTTCTTATAAAATTGGCAACACAGCTGGACACTTTTTCATAGTTATTATTTCTGTCTGAAAATTAGCACATTCTGAGATGGTGATGAGTGACTATGAAATGTGAAGGTTGCCAGCTGTAGTGAGATCAAAGATCTCTTTCCCTGCTTGTAAATTGCCACCATAAATGTACTGTCACAAACCACAATGCTATAAGATATGTGTTGGCATTTCTCTGGTCAAGAAATTATATAACCTCATATTGGTTTTCAACACCTGCACTATTTACAAGCATTTGAGTCCTTGCCGGCTCAGTCCCTGAGGACAGCAATGCAGTCTTATGATCTGTTAACCATGAGGATTCATTTCTGTTGTCATGTTTTGCTATAATTAAAACTGCCTGTTCAGTCATTTATAGTAAGCCTGAAAACCCAACTCAAAACAGAGGAGCTTGGAACATACACTTTCCAAGCCACACATGGGCTACTCAGGATATATAAATAAAACACTCCCTCCACTTTTTCCACTTTCATAGTTTTGTTTTCTTCCATCTCTGTCCCATTCTCTTTTATCCTCACTGCTCAAATACCTTCCAGCATGTATGGCTCTCTAACCTTGTTTCTAAACCCTAGAAATTCCTCTCCTAAAGAAAGAAAAGGAGCATGAGTATCTCCTGCCTATGGTGGGAAGTGATAAAGTATTTGGACTGGTTCAGGAAATCCATGAGAGATAGTTTCCTGTCTTTAAAACATTCAGACCAAATCATTCACATGTTCACATAATACTGTGCATTGAATCTGGATTGAACAATGAATTTCAATTGTAATAAAATACATTGTTGGGTTCACCTACTTCTAGAGCTTTAGGGCTGGATCTTTAAGAAGCCCTTGTTTGCTCAGAAGAGGTCTTGTGAACATTTATTTACAATGAAAACCAAGCCAAAAAATGTAGACCAGAATTGCAGATTTGTGGACATTGGACTGACAATAAAAGTGTCACAAAACAATGCAAAATGTGCAGATTTTGCCTGGAATTAAGTCAGGTGCCATCAGGAATATTTAACAGGTTAAGTGAATGTCTCTCATTGGGTTATTTGGATTAAGATCATTAAGACTGCCTAGAGATACAGGACAGAAAAAAAAAAGGAGAGTAAGAATGTAAGAACCCCCCCCCAAAAAAAAACTACAGAAGAAGCCAGTAACTTCTTATGATATGTCTGTAGAAGATATAGAGTGATAATAATATGTTGGTTCTTCCACTTTTGTGGGTGGAGTAGAATGAGTGTGTTCTTAAAATATGCATGTCCATTCTCCAAAATACACATTGAAAATAGTGAAGGCAGTCGTTGTTGAAGGCAGTCAGATATTATGTTGGCAGGGTTTGTGGTTTTGTTCTCTCTAAAATAGATTATCAACGTCTAATTATGGGAATTCATAAAATAGTAGACTGAATAAGATTAAAAGATAAAAGAATAAATAGAGAAAATTGTCATTACTCACTGGTGACACAGCCACCTTAGCCTTTTTTTACAGGGCTACTGAATATCTATAGCAAAAGCAGAACATTAAATATCTCTGATGTTTCCTGATTTGTCCATCATTATAAACATCACAACAACATATTTTATCCCAATATTTGTTCATGCCCAACAGTGGCTCAGAGAAAGCACACTAAGAAGAAAAAGGAGGTACAACTCAGTAAAATTTGTCTCAATCTCCAGTATAAGCATAAATGCAGGTTCACTGCAGCTATTTAATAAATGGATTCCTGGACCAGCTCTGGAGCTGCTGTGAACCAATTACTTTGCTCCTCAAGGTCTCATTCTTCCTATCTATATAATGAAAACATTAACACTGATATTCCACATAAAATGCTGCTATCTATACATATAAGTATCTGTATCTATATCTATATTTATATCTATACCATGTATAGACATAGATGTAGATATAGATATCTAGATATGTATAAGTAAAAGCATTCCTTATGCTTTTACTACTGATGTGCCAGCCTTGCTTTCTGCAAATTTCTGAAAAAAAGGTCAGATCTCTTCTGGTATCATCTCAGTGATGTTAGCTCATCTCTTTTCTTAGCTTTATTGCTTGAGTTGTGAAGGTAGAGGGCAAGTTTTGACTTGATGTACAGTACTGTGCTTTCCAGGTCATCTGGTTATATGTGCTCAATATTCTTTCAACACTGACAGTTTCACAGAATAGTCTCAGTGAATTTGTTCACATTCAGCTTGCAATTATTAAGTAGCCTAGTATTCATAGTCCTAGCAATGGAATAAAATGACAGTTAGAGTTATGTTAATGACAGGTTTTCTCAACTAAAATTCAAAATTACTGTTTTTCAATAAAATAAATATACATACCATAAATAAATCATAACGAGATCAGAAACAAGCACAGGTCCAGTACCTTTCTAATAGAAGCAAAACATGGTGTTTTGTTTTGGTGGAGTTTTTGGTTTTTCTTTTTTTTCTGCTTCAGAATTCCTTATATATAGGCTTCAGCTACTGACATGCAAGACCTTACAGGAAACATTTCAAGACATAATTTGACTGAAAGAAAGAAAACAGTTGAGAAGTTGCGTGGTGCTCTATATTTTATTACTGAGGAAGTTGAAAACTGAACGTGGAAAAACATCTCTTTTACTGTAAACAAATTACATATTTTGTACTTAATGCTTAAAACAAGTTTTCAGTTGTGTTTGCTTAGATATGAGAGGAGATGTGTCTCTGTCATACACTTTTCACTGACTTAGTGCAGTTATCTTTGATTTATGCTGGTTTCAGGAAGATTAAAATTTGACCCTTTTCTCATATTTGTTTATATAAGACATGAAAAATGACATGTTTTTCAAGTAATTAATAACTGAAAGACCAAACTAATAATAAGGAGCTTTTAAATTAAAATGTCAAGGAAACTAACACAATGTTTGATAAATTACTATGTTGTTTCTGAGAATTACATTTTAATGTCATTCTAATAGCTTGATTATAAAGAACAATTAATGCATTTAAAGTAGGCTGGGCAGAACATAACCAGACTCAGATCTAATTTTAAATTAACCTGGATGTAACATCTCAACAGAAATACATTTCTTACCCAACCAAAATTGAATTTAGTTATTAGAATGTGAAATTTTATTTTCCTCTTTTCTACCATATATCTACTAACATAATTTCCTTTGATTTTTTAATGCCTTTTTTTTTTCCACACTGTTCTTCCCAATATACTTGTAACCTTTCCCTTCTAGAGCAGTTTGCTGATTACTTGATCACCTCTGTGGAAATTAGTTAGAAAAACTGACAGTCATTGACACCTGATAAGCTCTTTTGCTGCAAAACAGGAGTACCTAAAGTCCACACCCCTGCCGACAACCTTGGGCCCATATTCCAAAGATGTAGGAAAGGATTAAAAGTAAAATGAATGAAGCCCAAAAGTTAGGATGACCTGTTTCATAGAGAACATGTTTTCTAGAAAATCTCTTCTGAAAAATGATTTGTCCTCTTTTGTTGCAGGAAGACTTTTTTTTCCTCACAACAAAAACTTAAGGAAACAGATTCTTTAAAATAGCTATAAGGGTACCCAAAACAAAATGCTGGATTTAAAACCCGGGAGCCATTTCATAAGACTGGTAAAGTTGAATCAATTTTCACTCACCTGCTGGCAGACTGAAGGCAGTTCATTGGATTGTCTCCTCAGGACCCAGTTTCCCAAGTCTATGGTCAAAATTGATTTTTATTTCTGTAGTTACCAAAATACTTTCATTTCTCAAAAAAATCCTTACTTTTTGAAGCCATCTCTCCTATACTCATGAAGACACAATTTCTTACTAGCAATTTGTGCCTGAAAGAGAATCAGTGGATGGTGACACTTAAATATCTTGTTAGACAGCGTCTATACTTCTGGAAAGCACACTCAACTGTGTGATTTCATCTTTATTATCAGCATTTAGGCTATCACTCATTTTAAACTAAAGATGCTTTGGCAACAGGATGTTCACCATCTTTGGAGGTCAGTGTGCACAAAGTCCTGTTTAGTAAATGCTCTTACCCATAGCCTTTTCCCCACTAGAAATGTCCATCACCATGATGGACATTTGTTGTTTCTAAATGTTTGTGACCAGTTTTATTTCTGCCCCCTTCAGATGTTGTTTTTCTAATTTAAAAAATACTTGCTACTTTTACCATTTTGTCCAGATCCCTGGAGTTAAGTATTGTCTGAAATAAATTTTAACTGGGATAAAAGACAAAGATTTGAACAGAGAAACATAGCATGGAGTTCATCGATGTAACCAGAGAGAGCAATGAGAGCATTAGTGAAAGGTAGACTTAAGTTCTTCATGTGTGAGATAACACAGGAAAAAACTACTATGTTTTGGCTACAGCAACCTGTGACATTCCTCAACATTCCTCTTGTCAACCTGCCCTCTAGGTTTCTCAGGAGATCTCTCCCCAAACCATTTCTACCAAAACATCCATATGAGTGGGAACCTACTCTTCTGCCTCTTTAAACCTCTGGGGTGCACCAGATGCAGAGCTCAGGAAATTTCTTCAGCATTGTGTCTGGCAGAACAGAGGAGCAGGAGGAAGCTGCTAGCATGGGGGAGGTGATAATTAGCTGAGGCAAGAGGGTGGTGGCCACTGCCTCAACCTGTGCAGCTGCATCCAGGGTGTGGAAGTGGTGAATATTCATAACTGGCTGTCAGAAGGACATCTGACATTGATGGACAACATTAAATCAAATCAGAAAGGAGCAATACAGTAAAAATGAAGCCTGGGAGCTATTGAATATGTTAGGAAGAAGCTTTAGAATGAAAAATGCTAAGATTTTAAAGTGAGCCTAAACAAAGGCATGGCACAGAATTTAACAAATCCTCTGCTGGCAGCAAAATCGTCACAACTCGAGACATCTAATGTTTATTTAGAAAGGGATAGGAAGTTATTTTGGTATATTTTGATGCTTTCATGGCAGGCAAAAGTAAGAGTCCTTACTGTGACAAGTTTCTCTTTATGGTGTTACCATAGAGGAAGAAGGGATTCTTGCCCCTTATAAATGGTGAGAATATGAGCTTTTTTTTCCACCAGGAATTTCAACATTACCAGTGTCTGTTTTAAAAATAATTAGACCCAGGTGCCCAGACAATGTTAACTAAGATGGGTCCTATTTGCAAGAAAAAGTCTTCATTAGGTCTCATAAATCAACTCTGCAAATTATGGCAACTGGTAGAGTAACTGTACAGCTGTGCAATACAGTTATAGAAAGTAGAGCAGCTTCACCTAGGAGGCCTGCTTTTTGAAAGTAGCGTATTTTCCCCAGACTCACAATTTCAGAGTCTTGTTTAGTTTGTTTTCAATCTTACTGTTGCCATTATTTCAGGTCAAGGATTTCCTTTATCAAATCTTGCACCAAGATTCAAGATCAAAAACAATTAAAAAATGAATTTTACATCTGCCCAGTTGTGAAATACTGTATCTGGTAAAAAGCCTAAACTGCTGATTCTTCCATTACTGAGTTTTGGGCCTCATGTAATGGCTTTTGTCTCTCTCACATAAGCCTATCTGTCATTAAATAAAAGGTAAAAGGAAGCAAATATAGGAGCACAGAAGCATAAAAATGATAAATGGAAAACACTAATTGGGTAATTTAGTACATTTTTCTGCCATTTTACTCTGATTCCTCAGTGCATTTGGTGATGCTTTGTCCAGTCTAACTTAAAATGTCTGAGGCAATGAGATTTTGATCCTAGGTTCCCATAAGGAAAGAAATGATTTCCAGGGAAAGTAAATATTAACTGTTAGTCAGAAGACTATATTCTTGCATAGTTTGTGTTTTTATGTATTTTCATTAACTCAGTTTACTATTGAAAAAAAGGAAGAAAATGTTTCAATACCTTGGATACATAAACATAATGCTATGGGTTGCAATTTACTACACATCATCTCATGTTATTCATGTTATTGTGTAAGTCCACTTTCTTAGCCCACAACAAACAGTAATTCAAATACACTCAGGTTGCTTATACTTCAGCACTGGTGCTTGAAATGAAGGGGCATTTATGAAGAACTTATTTTCAGGTAAGAGTAAATAAAAGACATGCTCTAAGAGCCTGCCCAATGTACAGCAAACAAAAGCTGAGAGAATCTTAGACTGGAGTAGAACTAGTCTGTCATAGAGATACAAGCCTGCTAAAGACGCTGAAATTCACAGACTGAACTTCAGGGCCTCATCACCAATTGTTTTTCCTTAATGCTGCTTTTTTATTATGCATTCCTTGTTACAGTAGAAATTGACCTATACTGCCTTTTGCTCATTAAGGAACATCATGGCTCTTTATTCTTGCAACAGATTAAAATAACAAGTAGAAAAATTACAAGAGATTATAGGTGATTTGTCTATGTATTTAAACTCTAAGATATTCCTAGACAACAATCAATAACTTAGAACCAGGTTAATATTTAAGTACTATTTAAAGGAAATAAAGTTTTTAAATGGAGATGTTGATCATTACACTATCAAGCACCAAGCAGCCTAGTAGGACTAAGGACCAATTTTGTTACGTTCTCTGATATAAAAGATGGTTTGAGTAATGAAAAACTTCATGCCCTGATAATATAGGTAGGATATGATAAATCATTAGAGGAACAAATCAAAGTAACAGCTCAGTAAAATAAGTCATATGGAGTTCGGAATACCACACTCATTTATTAGAAGTTATTTAAAATTTAAATGTTCAAGTCCATAAAGTGACTATCATGCTATCAGAACATTAAAAGGTTGCAAATACCATGAAGCAATGTTGTGTTAAAATTCCATAGAGTACCAACATAATTTTTTTTATGAACTAATTAATTAAAAATACAAGGAAAACATTACTTCCTTAGCAAGTCACAATGTAATTAGTAGACCCAAACATGTTAATATGAATAAAACATCAGCTTGTTCTTATACAATTCCTTTCTCACTGTCAGCTGAAATACCAGCTATTTTTCCAGACTTTATGGGTATAACAACCTGCTTCCCTACTTTGGAGAGTTATTAAAAGTGTATCTTGAACAAACTGGGAACCCTGATACAGCCCCTTAGGCAAAACATTTCCAGACTCCTTTTCCTTAGGACAGTGAAGTCAACTTATCAGCTCCAGTCATAAAATTCCACAACACATAGCACTGATCAGCTGTAAACTCAGACTGCAAAATCAGACAAATTCAAAGGAATTTTACAGGTTAATTTCCTACCCCAAGTAGATTTTACATTGGTCCCCTGATGTTTGTTCATGCTAAATTTCAATTAGCCTCACAAATATTTATTTTATAGTATTACATTTTTTATGTGGACCCTCCAACCTCCCTGGCATATGATCACTGCTTTGTCTTCCATTCTGGATTTTTTCTGTTCTTAAACTTTTGCTGCACATTTCACAGCCAAGTCTTTCTTTAAGCTGTAGATCATGTAGTATTGCATGATCATTAGGACATCATGCAGTCCAAATGTTCAAGATATCAGGCTTCTCCAGTTGCTTTTCTTGTACAATAATTTTACATTTCTTCAGGAAATGTGACATAATACAGGACCTGTGACATAACACAACTGACTTCCTTAGAGATAAATATTGGTCAGCTCAGAGTGATACAAATGAAATAATATCACATCATCTAGCATGATGTCTCTTTACATGAGCTCAGCAATATCATTCACAGGGCCAACTGCATTGCTTGCACCTTGACCCCCCTACTTTTGCAGTGTTTCTGGCATGTTCTTCCACTTTATTCATACTATGTCTCCCTATCTGGTGCAGACAGAGAGCATTCAAGTAGACCCTATGATTGGCAGCATTGTCCCCAGATAATATCTAATAAGAACCCTTAAACCCTTGTTTATCTGTCTACTTGAAAATCATCCTCATTTTCAAGCTTAAGGAAGCCTGACCCTTCAGGTTAAAGCCAGACAACTAAAGACAAATCAGCACAGGTGAAAGTGTGGAAGACAGGATTCAGAAAGTGACCACTACAGAAATTTCCTGAATGTGTAGTTGGTGGCTCCATTTGCTGAGTAGTAAAGATAGAAGAAAAATGTTCAGATAGTACATCAAAAACTGAAATATTATAGTTTATGACTTAAACATCTTCATGAAGGACTTTTGCCTTTTATAGCAAAACTGTATTACAAAAGCTGCAGAGACCACCACACCCTGAAAAGGGCCCTGGCAGAAGCCATCCTCATTGATGAAAACAAGATAAAGTAACAACTCAGGGCTGGGGGAGAAGAATAAATTCACAGAGCACAATCTTAACACATTTGGAGTGGAGACCGCAGGCCCAGGGCTATTGGCTGCCAGGCCCACATAGGCCCTGACACCAAAGGATGGGGGGAAAGGGGCTTTGGGTGTGTGGGGAAAAGGCCTCTGGTGACGGCAGTGAATGCCCATCCTCACTGTGCAGAGCTCAGCTGTGGGGCCCCTTCGCCCCGGGAGAAGCTGCACCCACAGGAAGGACACAGGGATGTCATGGCCTGTCAAAAGTACCCCCAGAGGGGACCCCAGGCCCTGCACCAGAGCCCTGCTGCACGAGGCTACAGATCACAGTGTTGCAAGGGACAGTGTCAAACTGGGTCCCTGGAAGGGAGGCACATGGATGTTCCCACCTGCCCAAAATCTACATTCATCCACTGGATTCTATCGTTTTTGGCGTGGCATGGTGGCATGGCAGCCACAGGGCATCCTCAAGAAGACCAGATGGAAGACAGCAACGAGACATCATTGGGACCCTCAGGAGGGTTTCTGCCTAACTCCTAGGGTCACTCTCTCCTCATCCTGCTTCCCCACCCCAAGCACTCTTCTTTTTCTATTTCTCTCTTTCTTTCTTTTCTCTTTCTTTCTCCTCGTCTCTTTTACTATTAAATAAAATATATCAATTTTTTGGCACCAACATCTAACCTCATTTGGTTTTAACCACATTTTTCAAGTATATTTCAAGCCTTTCTGGGTCTGATCCGCTTTGTTTACAGAGGTTTAGCTTTATTTGGTCTTCTGTGTTAAACCAGTTCATAACACAGTAAGAGCTCTTTCCCAGAGCCTACAAAAACTACAGTACTATCTACACTTCTCCATCACCTCCTACATTGTCCTGTTTCATGCACCTTGAATCCCTTATGGAGCCCTTCCATGAGGGAGCCTACATCATGTACTACAGGCTCAGTGACCTGGTGGTAGCTTTATATCAGTGAAAATCAGGAATCAGCTGCTGTAGTGCAATTTAGCCTTCATTTCTTTTCGTGTCCGCTTCCCCTCATGCTTGAAAATAATGTGCAATAGACAAAATACAAGCACTCCTGATAAGGAAATGGAAGTCAAAAAAAAATCTGCGATTAAGCCATCTCCTTTTCTGGTAGTTAATCATATATGACCTAGCACAACAGGGGGAAAGAAATACATGTGTTGTAGTGTGTTAGTCTGTACGGATGTCACTGTAGTTAAGTGCCCACTGAAATCTTCAATGGACTTTAACAAATTAATTTTCTTCCTTTTAATGAAGGACAAGTTTTGGTTACCTAATGCAAAGAAGCATTTTATTGACAGCATCAATAGCTCACATAAAGAAAAAAAAAAATCCATATAAATGGCCATATCTGCACCAACTGGCAAAAAAAAAATAAAAGGTGGTGATAAGGTGATAAAGTGAATTACTCTAATACAACATCCAAAACACAGACATTTATAACAAAGGCTATGTCAGTGCAAAACAACATTATCTGAGACCTATATATTTAAATCATTACAAATGAGCAGAAGCAACTGTCAGAGCCTTACTGTGAGAGCTGCATGGTAGACTTGCCAAATTCTTAGGTGAAACTGTCAAGTTAGGCTGTAAAATTTCAAACATATAGTGGTGTCTATGTGCTTTATAAAGTTGAAATAATTTACTCAAAATATTGATTTGTCTGACAAGTCTATAGAGAAAATCTATGCTGCTTCTAAAGTCACACAACATTGTTTCAACTGACTCTGAACAACAAGAAGGCTGGAGTAAACTATACTGCTGATCTCTACATGGTATCAGACTGATACTACAGTGATCAGTCTTGCTTCCCATGTCTCAATCACTTTATTTACAAAGATCAAAAAGCTCTGGTTATTTCTGTGTGCCTTGTTGGAACCTCATCCTCTGTCTAGTGTTTGTTATGCTTTCTTACCACTACGTACCACTGACATTGCATAGTAGAACTGTGTGTGAGTTCTCAGAGATGTTGAATTTGGGCAGTTTCATGACAAGAATACAAGCAGGATTTCAAGATCTGTTTTATGTCTGGGCTATAGTGAAATTCAGATTTTTTGAAACAAATTCCATAACTATCTTGCCATGAAAAAGTATGCCTTAGGATACCTCGTAGACAAAATGTGAGCAATATATTTGATAGTCAGGGAAAGTGCAAAACACACCTCTGAGACATACAGGAGATCAAACAATTATGGTCTTGGTACTTCCTCTCAAGCCCAGAGTTCTGCGTTATTTATATGAAGAGGAGCAGCTCCAAGATGAGAAACTGTAAGAATCTGACACCATCATCAGCAACTTGGGCATCTGTCTAGGATCCAGAATCAGCCATCAGTCAGAGCAGTCTGTCCCGGAACAGTGATTTACCAGCTTCATGTTACATTTCATGGCTAACCTACACTAACAGTAGCAATGCTGAGGTTTTACTGATCGATTAGTGGAAAAATTAATTTAGCTGTTCATCTGAACTAATTATGGATTCTGTAAGGATACTTAATTGCAATCTGCCTCTCTCTTCCTTTCTCACCATCTACTAACCACACCCAGCAGACAATAAATAACCTATTTCTCTTTATGTTAGGAGATAAGGTGGACTTCATTGGCCCTTCTTTACTATCTGCTTCTCTTCTCTATGGAGGAACCAGCTCTTTCATTTCTGTGCTGGTTTTGCATTGACTGATATTTGGTGAGGAGAGAAGCCACCCATGGAAGTGATTTTTCTAAGAAAAGCTGTGACAAAACCAATCAGTGACTTGTTTTAAATACTGACACCTTGTTATACCACTAGAAAGCTGAACACACCTCTGTGAACACATATGTTAAAAATTTAAAAAATCCCAGGAAAGTTCTCTTTCCTTCCAACCTGGGAAAAGGTAACAGGGTACTGGTGGGGCCAGCCCCACTTCGCCGTGTGGCCCGTGGGCCTGGCAAGGCTGGACCAGGCCCTCCTGCTGCTACAGCTCTGGCCTGGCCAGGCCCAGTGGCTGCCAGGCAGTGGGAAGAGAGGAGAAGGAGCCCTGTCCTGGCCGGATCGGGCCCTAGCAGCCATTAACATCCTGCTGCTAAGCTGTTTTCCCCATCAGCAGGGCCCACGTGGCCTGGCAGGGCCAGGCCGAGCCCCAGAGGTTGCTGGGCTGAGGAAGCAGGGGCCCCAGCCACGCGGTGGGCTGCTGCTGAGATCCTAGCCGCTTCCCCCTGCCAGCACAGAGCACGGCTTCTGTGGAATCCTCTACTGTAAACAGCTCTGGCCCCCGCCACCAAGTCATCTGGCCGAGGGGCTGTCCCAGTGCCATGAGAGATCATGCAACCAAGACCAGGGGTGGCTCTGCAGCCATGCAGAGTAGCCCTGCAGCTAAAATTGAATGCAGCCAGGGCCCCTGAGATCCTGGCACAACCCCATCATGGCCTGAATCTACCACCAATCATCATGACCTACACAGGCCCCAGGCGACATATTAACTCTTTCCTTGCACAGATGAAACTTGAAAGCACTAATCCTCTCTTAAGGGAGAGAAAAGCTTAGTGTGAAGATATGTAGAGAGACAATATGAAGAGTGAGAGTGAAGAGTTAAGGTGAGTGAAGGAGGAGTCAAGTCCTAGATGAGAAGAGAAAGAGAAGATGTCTAGTCTTAGACTGAAATTCTTTCGTAAGGACATAGTAAAAGACTGTGATATACTAGAATATCCCTTTAATTCATGGAAGACTTGTATGAGGAGATGAAGAGTGTTCAAATTGCAGATATGAGCATTTGTGTTGAATTAAGTAAATGTCGAAGCTTCTCATGAGAAGCTTAAAAAGAGAGAGATATGCGATGAAGATGAAGACCTGCCCCCAGAGAGAGAAGAAAATCTCTGTTCCTAGAAATAAAAATTACCTCAGAGAGAGATGAAGAAAACCTTTGCTTCTAAACAGCTCATCTTTAAAATAGTACCCCATGAGTTTACATGGCCCATAAATGCAGCTGTGGGAAGGCTGTGTGAAACCGAAAGGACTTCATGAATGCAGATTCCCAGGCGGCTGGTATTTGTGAAAATTAAAGCCACAAGAGAATTGTTTTTCTTGTAGAGAAGTTTCCATGACATAACAAGAGACTCCTCTCCCTAAAAGAACTGATAAAAGACTATTTTAGAGGTAGTACAGCTCTAAACCTAAATTTATCTCTATATATTTTCAGTGAGAAGAGAAAGAAGTTGTGGGGGAGCAGAAGTGTTTTGAAAGTTTCATTCTAATTCTTGTTAATTATTTTTTCCCTCTTGTAGTTTGGTTAATAAAGCTTTCTTTATACCTTTTAAAGTTTAATCCTCCTTTGCTTTTCTCCTAATCTTATCTCACAACAGAAAAAGAGTAAGTAATTTTAGTGTGCACTCAACACACCACACTTTCTTATGATCTCACCAGGGTTTATCTATTTAAATTTAGAAGCTGTTAAAATGAGTTAACATCTTTTAGTGAAAGCTCCCTAACTCAGAGAAGTTAAAAAAAGAAATTCATTCAGAGCTGTCTTAGAAACAATGTTACTACTGTTTTGAGCAGAAGCATTTGGCACAAAATGAAGCAGTGAGTTGAAGAAATTTTCTGGAGAGCACAAAGGTTGTCATGAGCATAGGGCACTGAATTTCAAAAACAAAAGAAAGAAATTACAGGAAGGACTGAAATAGAGAAAATGGCACAAAAAGCATGTTGTGAACTTGAGATCTAATTAAAATTTCTGTCATAAATTGAAGCTTATATGTTGCAAAAAATAGGAGGAGAACTAGGTGAGTGTATGAATTGGTTAAAAAGTTGTAATGAGCATTGTACTCCTCTGGATAAGATGAAAGTGATTCTAGATTCCAGTTGCTATATCCAGACAAAATACGGAAGCTTACAAGGGACAGATACTCAGCTGGAATGTGACACACAGTTCTCATTGCTTGTGTTCAATGACACTACAGAAAAGGGTCATGATATATCCTATCAAGAGAATGACTATGAGGAGAGACCAAACTCCTTAAATGTTATAATATCAAAACAAGGATGGAGAGGGGAGGGGATTTCTGCCCTACATAGCTTGAAGACAAGAGAAGGGTATTTGTCTCTTGAATACATTTAGATTTTAGATTAAAAGAAAATTTACAGTACTTGGCACAGAAAATTCTGGAGCAAGCTTCCACTGGAAATTCCTGGAGTAAGAAACATAATTAACTTGAAGGTGGAACTTGCCAAACTACCAAAAGGTTATGCAGTCAGGTTGCCAATAAAAGCTGAGAGCAGAAGGTCTGTCACCATTTGCTCTCCCTTTGTCAGAGTAAGTAGCACCTTACTTGCTTGTGTTTTTCTGTTCATCCAGAAGTACCAGTGGAGGAAGAAAGGATCTGTCCAAGAAGTGGAAGTGCTAAGTTCTGTAACAAATTATATATGCTATGCTTCAGCTTGCTGCTGATCAGATTCCTGCGCTATTGAATATATTAACAGATTAGCTGGAGTCCTGTCACGTAGTCTACCAGGCGCTTTTACAGACTAACACTTCAAAAGGGGTGAAAAAGAAATCTATTTATCTGTCAGTCACTCAGTAGCACAAACATGAGACAAGACATGTTATTCAACATGTTCTTTTCAGAACTGTCCTTTTTCTTGGAGGGGATGGTGCTGAATTCTTGCAAGTCATATGGAAGTTATGCTACAGTGATCCACACTTGTAAAAGAGTAACTGTTTCTCCAGGGCCAAGTTATGACATCAGTGGCACCTGCCAAAATTTATAGCACAGATCAAACATGGCATTCAGAATTTGTGCCCTGTAACTCTCTGGTCATTCCTCGTGGTGTGTTGCAGACTTCACAAAACGAGATTGTGGGTTTGGGTTTTTCCCCCCTGCCATTAAGCTAATTCATAATAGCAGATGTCATCACTCCTAAATAAAAATGAGTGACAGATGAACAGATTTCATCAGTTATTCCTGGCAGTCGGAGTTCTCTTGAAAAGGGGAACCCAGGGGTAAAACTGACATGATTCACTAATCACTCAAGAAAACCATACTTTGACAGAAGAGGAAGCTACTATACAATCAAAGTAAGCATTTATATTCTTGTATTTTGGCCAAAATAAGATCTTCCTTTCTTATATCTGCCTAGATATACATGCGTGTACATTAATTTTATGTTTTGTTAAATCATGCAAATTTGAACAATGTTGTTTTTTTCTTGTTCCCTCCATGACCTAGAATTCTGTATATTCCAGTATACCTTTATGAAAATTATTCTGATCCTATGTGATTTATAAAACATAAGACGTATCTTTCCACTGTTTTATTTTACTCTAATCATAACTTCAGTTATTAAGCTATTATTTGTTACTATCTTTTTTAGTACTACTAAAACTTCTGTATTACACACACTTCAGCTGAAAGGAAAACTACCATAAAAGGAACATGTAAAGGGATATTAATCAAAATTATGCATTCTATATGTGTAATTTAAAACTTTTCAGAGCCTTGAGCTTTTTAAATTTTTTTTTAAAGAGCACAATTAACTGGCTTTGAACTGTACTGTAGTAGATATGTAATGCTGGAAAACATTCCATGCTTAGGCAAACAAACCCTGGTGAAGGGCAAAAGGAATAGGATATTAATTAGTGTCCTGACAAAGATAAACCAGCTCATGGTCATGATATGACCCAAGGGACTGAGTCTAGTTAAAGTCAAAGATAATCTTTCCATTGTTTACAATGGTCACCAAAAAACCTCTGAAGTGACTGTGGAAATTCTTCCAGGAACATGCTTATGTTCCATATTAAAATTGGCTGAATTTTCAAATTCATTGAAAAAGTTTAAATTAGACTTATCTCCAACTTTTAGAAAAGAGATATGTTTAAATATATATATGTATACATATTAAAAAAAACCCCCACATGATTGTTAAAGATGATGTTTTTCACCAAAAATTTTGGAAATTAACATTGGAAATGTTCAATTGTTGTTTTATATTACTGGTTAAACTACTTTCCAATAAGGAAAAGAGCATAAGGTGCCTTTTCTTTTGTTAGCCAAACCAATTATTTTTTAAATTATGCATAATTCAGACTAAAATTCACATTGATTTTTTTCCAAATATATTCAACTAACAGTTTTAGTAAATGTATTGAAATACTTCTCACTAAAAAGTAAAAGCAGAAATATTTTGCCTAAAACTCTGTCTGTATAAAACACTGAATTTTTAAGACTATGACTAGCTTAAGACACATGTTAAATAGAACGATTGAAAAAAGGTAAAAAATGCCTCCTGGGACTTTAGAAAATATTGTCTTCTCCTGGTTGTTTATTTCACAAAAAGGTAACTCAAAATAGCAATTTTGTTCAAAACATCAAGAGCCATTTCTGGCTCTCAAAATTTCTCCAGAAAGAGTCCAAAGAAGAAATTACAAAGTGTGCAGAACAGAAATTACTTGAATTGAATATTTTTAAAAACTCCTTTTTGTATCTCAGCAGATGTAGACTGAGATTATAATAATTCAAAATATGCAGACCAGGGAGGCGCTAAGATCAGAGCATTTGGAAACCTACTAATTTAACACTTTGCCAAAGCACACTCAGATGCAGATCAGATTAAATGAGAGAAGGTTGTACCACTGGCTGCTTCTATACTTGTTTTGTGCCAGTGAACAAAACTTGGGCATATAACTTGCAGTTAGAAGCAAAATTTCTTCTCCCTTGTATGGGATGGATCTGTAGAGGGAAAACTGCTCATCATTCACACTTCAAACCTCCTTTAACCTGGCTCTGGGACATGACCTCACAAAGAGAAGCAGAGGGGCAGGTACCTCTTCACACTGGTGACCAGTGGGAGCACTCAAGGAAATGGCTGAGTCAGGGGAGGTTTAGGCTGGATTATCAGGAGAAGGCTCTTCATCCAGAGGGTGTTTGGGCACTGGAACAAGATCCCCAGGGAAGTGGACACAGTCTGACAAACTTCGAGAAACATTTGGACAACGCTCTCAGGCACATGGGGTGTCTCTGGGGGATGGTGCTGTGCTGGGCCAGGAGCTGGACTCAGTGATCTTTGTGGGTCCCTTCCAATTCAGCATGTTTTGTGACTCTATGATTTTATGAGTTTAGAGCAATGTATTATATATAGGTGCTATCTGTGTTTCGCAAGTGATTTGCTGTTTTACAGATTGCAGCATGGCCCTCTGATTTATGGTTTGATTATAAATGTAGGAGATTTTTCTTTCACAGTGCCATTAATTTTGTTTTTACAATTATTTCTTCTCGTGGACATTCTCCATAAATTAATAATATGTTAGCATATAAATTAATTTTGGTAAATGATGAATACTGTAAAAACTCTTTTGTACACACTTACATGTTGTTGACAGTTGAGGTTCAGAGCTACCAAATGCATAATCCACTTTAACAAAGATCTAATTTCATCCTTATTTAAATGTTGTTTTATCAGCTTGACTCTCTAAAAAAGCAGTTAACTATACTTCATATGGGGAGATAGGACTAAAAAACCCATATAATCATAGTTCCTCCTTAAGTATCTTAGTTGAAGATTTAAAAAGGGACTCTATCTTGCACCAATATTATGCACATTTTAGTAACCCTTCATAGGAAATGTATTGCAGAAAGTTTTATAGCATAAATTTTCAGTTCATAAATGATACTTACAATATTTCAAGTCTTCTGAATGAATAGTTTTAAATGAATAGAAGTTTTTGCTCTTGGTTATTTTACATTCATATCAGTGGATAAACATGTTAAAACAACCTGCTATTAGGAGTCAGAAAGATGCCTCCCTGACTTTCCTTCAATATCTCTGGAATGATGAACCTATTTTCTTTGTTCACTTTCCACCCAGACAAAATTGGTCAAGTGACCGTAAGAAAGTGTGTCTTTTATTTACATGAAAAATCTAATTGTCCTACTTGTTGCCACACCCTGAGTTGTCTGAGTGAAGGAATCAAGAACAACTTTGATGGCATAAATCCAGTTGTCAGTGTAAATCCAATTTATGTTATTGGTACACCTAAAAAAGAAAAAAATCACACATCAACAAAACATGTTATATAGAGCAATAATAAAGTTGGGATTTTTTTGATACAAAGGATTTCTCAGAAATCAAAACCAAGTTCCTAAGAAGAATCTTTCAATTAGAAAAAAGAAAAGGAGGTATTACAGTGTACATGAACCTTGGTTTCTACACCTAGATGTTGTAGTGCCTGGCTCAAAAATAGGATCTGTTCACACATCATACCATTAAAGAGGCTGGCAAGCAATGCAGATAGTACAAACTTTTACATCAAAAATCTGTCTTAGCAAGGACCACAGCAATACCATGTGAAAATTAACTGTCACTGACATTCCTAGGAACTGTATACCAAATGTTCTTGACTTGCAAAAAGATCCACAGACCTAGCAGATGAAAACTTGCAGAAGTACCTCCATCTTTTGGGCACCTCTCTGATCACAGCATGTTCTTTCAAGTGGAGCAGTCAAAACTTAAGGCAGCCAAAACCCTCATGCACCCCCTCAAAATCTCATTAGTTTAAATCTCAGGTAAAGACTGGAGACCCTCTTTGTACCATTTGGAGAACACCGACTGGAAGTTTAATAATCATAAAAATTTAATCTCTAATTAAAGGTTAATATGTTATGGCCGATTCTTATATGAGGCAAAGTATAATAGGGTTTGGAGGGCACACTGATTCAGTTTGTCAGCAACTTGCACTTGGCTTCTGAGGCAATGGGATAATTATCTGTAGAGTGTCAAGTGGGCAGCTGCTAGTGATAGAAGAGCCTCTAAATGGTGCGAAGACCTGTGTGACCTGCTGATTCAGGAATGATGAAATAATCAGATTCCATCACTCACTGTTACAAGCTATTACCAAAACACTTATTTTAACACTGCTCAAGGCCTAAGGAATCAGGACACAGATAGGGCATGTTCCAGTGTATCCGTGACATGCATATTTTTTTGCAAGATGAAGCCTTAAATAATAGTATTATTTTGGGGCCTCAGCATGAGACAAAATATTATTAAGATTACCCATATATCCATTTTGACCATATTCATTGCCAAACACAATGCATTTAGCAAAAGGTGTTAGTAGAGCTGCTGTACCCACACCAATGCAACAATTCCTGCTGTATCGGGCTGTGCTACATGTACAGCATCCCCAGTCCACATCAAAGGAAATACTAGAAAAATACTGTTTGCTTCAGAGAAAACTACCTGGTTGTTTTGGTGATACTGCAGCTCTTGCTGACCTTGCTGTGAAGAGGACAAATTTTCTAACCATTTGAGGTACTCCATCACACAGGAGGTTGTATTATATGATCTAACCAGTTCATGCTTACCACTCCAGTTGGGCTGTGCTTGTCTTTAAGCAACTGGACTTCTCAATGGAAAAATAATGTATCTCAAAGAGATTTTTTCTTTTTGTTAAGTAGTTTTTCCATTTCAGACAGACTTTGCACCAAGTTTGGCAAAATTATTTGTTATCACTGATCTTTTAAAAAAATTCATTCATAAAAATTATGACAAACCTAAAATATTCAATTTAGGAAGATGCCCAGAACTTACTTATGTGTCCTTTCAGGGTGCCAGGAATTTCAAATACTGTATTTGATAGTAACCTTTCAGAAATCTCCCTTAATTGTGTTACATCTGACTGTCCTTCTCTTTTACTCTTATCTTCCACTTTACAGCACTGTACAAAGCAAAAGTTTCTTCAGATTTGCCTACATTAGCATATTTTTTGTTGTATTTATCAAAAATAGCTGCTAAAGTATGAAACCATCTAGGAAGAATATTCACAAGTATGTATCAGGGTTTATGAGGCATTAATTCATCACCAATATAGAGTGGAGTGTTGGCAAAAGTATCTAATGATAGCAGAATACAGATAAACACAAGAAAGCAAAGGGATTTATTTCATATCAACTGTCAAATTAAGTGCTCATCTAGTCAGAGAAAACCCTGGAGTTTAGGTTTTTGAGGTTTTTCTGTCTTGTATCCTCACACTTTCTGGTGGGCTTAGTGAGGAGGCTGATTCAGGAAATAGGCAACAGAACTTAACTTTTCAAAGTATCATTACAATCTGATAATCAACACAATCCTGTAATATCAGCACGAACATCAGACATTATGAAAATTTTAATGTTTGAATAACACGCATTTAGCAAGGACAAATTTGCCTATTTTGTGTCATGTTTATCATTTATTGGAATTGATCCCTGTATTTTAATGAGCTCTACTTTTAACAGCATTTAAGACTGAATTTTGGTAAAATATAGAACAAGACCATAACAAGTTCCCCAGGGCTTTGCATTCCATGTGCTTCAATTCAGATTCATAATTCCCTTGCATATTTTGTGCATGACATCATTTGGAGTAGCAAAAGAAATCATTTAGGAGCAGTGCATTTCCCTGAGGTAAAACATCTATGATCTGTTCTCAGAATATCGGAGACAAAAAATAGGAAAGTCCTTCACATCCAATCTGAAGTCCAGTGACAACGGCACTATATTTGAAAGCATTTTTCACAAGTTCTTCTAAAATTACTTAAAATCTCACACATACTGAGGCATCCACAATATTTCAGTGAACTGTGCCATTCACAGTCATTACTCAGTAGCAAAAATATAGTTATGCCATTCAACTGTCACCCAAGGCCTGTTTCAATGCCTTATATTTTGGTTCAAGGCAGACTAAGCACCAGTTACCTATTCTTTTCTGGTGACATACTTTATTTTAATAGCCCTTCCTGAGAATGAAATTTCAAGAGGCTAAGTAACACAGTATCTGCCTCAGGTCAGGCTTTTGACTTCTCTGACCTCCAAATTGCTTTTCAGAAAATGAGCAAGCACACGAACTTTAGACACCACGGAATGGGTGGTCATGATGCGGAAGAGCTGAAGAACTTCTGGGAAAAGGTCATCCAAGAGCAAACTAAGCAACAAGAAGCTGAAGAGTCTAGGCTGAGCAAAAGTGCCCTGAATAAGTAAGTGGTATTTTTTCTTTTCCACAAGACAGAAAGGCATATCATCAGTGTTTTAAAATAAGGTAACCTGTTATTGTACTGCTTTATTCATAGCACAGATTGTGTTCTGGATCTTTGGCACTTTTCCTCTCACAGCTGCTTGTCTCATATTACCATGGCTCTTCTGCATGGAAACTCAGACACCCCTCACCCCTAAACCTCATGAGCATTCTTCAAAGGCCTTGGAGCATAGCC
The DNA here is from genome assembly GCA_024734555.1 of Trochalopteron elliotii. Taxonomy (NCBI): domain Eukaryota; kingdom Metazoa; phylum Chordata; class Aves; order Passeriformes; family Leiothrichidae; genus Trochalopteron; species Trochalopteron elliotii. The sequence continues at coordinate 51,134 of JANPWX010019700.1, read as the reverse complement.
ATGAAAAAATAAAGCACTTCGGAATTACGGCTTGTGGCAGCCAGAAAATAGCAGGAATTTCACCTAGAACTGGTACAGATACACAAATTAACAAAATAATATTACATTAAAGGGACAACCACGCACGTGATCTGTAGAATAAAAAACCTGTGGCACCTTTGTCATGTTCAATAACCCTTCACATCATATAAGCCCAAAGGTAAAAATGACACAATGAGATTTCCCTATTCAATGGAAAAAGTTTTGTGTTTTTTGTTGGTTTGGGGTTTCTGGTTTGTTTTGTTTGGGGGGTGAGGGGCATTTAAAAAGCTATATAAAACAACAGGGACTGCCTAGAGAAAGCTATATAGCTGTATTGTGGTACAGATAGTCTGCACAAGTGTGGTGGACTGCTTCAAATATTTGTTCAACTTCTGGCAACTCAGAACTTTGAACCAGAGTCTCTTGCATACTAAGTGAATCCCCTGACTACCAATGGACAGAAATAGAGGACAAGGAATACCATGTCTTGTGTGGTTTCCTTTTGTGCTTTCCTCCTGAAATTAACAAAGGTTTTCCTGCATAAACTTTTCTCAAAACTGGGATATTCACATAAACTAATTTGACTTCGACAAATTAGAAGGTGCTGCTAAAAACTGTTTCTTAGAAAAAAATCTAGGTACTTTGACCCCAGTGCCCAAGAAGGGTGTACTGTCATTTAGATACTTGGAAATCAAGATTTGGGCAGACCTTGTGTCTTGAAAAAGTCAGATGTGGACAATCCTGCTTCCAGTATCCTACTCCAGCTAGTCAGTAGTATTCTCAAATCCCAACCACAAAATTGCTGGAGAAAAAACATGTATGATAAAATCCAGGAAAGTGCTCAGCTTCACTGGAAACATCCATCACCCTAGATCACAGAAGACTACCATGAGAAGACAGTGCAAACAAAATACAGTTTGTGGTTTAGATAAGATTCTTGACTTCACAAAGCGGAAAATGTTAAAAGATTTTATAAGCTCTACTCTGAAGTGAAAAAAAATAAATACAGAGAAAGAACCTTGACTATGTGTTAACCTACATATTCAATATGTCTTAACTGGCCCATCACAACTGAAATAGACCCAAGCAAGTTCATTCAAAGCCTCTTGTCCAGTCAAAGCCCAGATTGTTTACAAAGCGTTCTATAATTTGCAAAAAAAGTGATAATTTCAGGAGGCAATCGACACTTTCGTTACAAAACACACATATCCACTAGCTCATGTAAGAGGCACTTGGGAGAATGATATGGTTTTACATAAAGGCAAATGCTCCCTTTGTGACATATAGGATACTGATGAGAAACACCAGTATTCTCAATGGCAATTTTTTCCTAACTCACTGCACCTCTTTTTTGAGGCTTATCTATATGCACAAAAGAATATTGAAGACAGGTAGTTTAAAACACAATGTAAAACCAAATCTCAGAATCTAAACACAAGCATCCATGTGAAAGAGCTACTGCTGACTTATTCTCAGATTAAATCATTAGCTGCTGTTCTTTTCAACACACCAAAAGTAATTTAAAACCCCATATATTCTGTGTTGCATTTGGCATTACCATATAATATCTAATCCTATAACATTGCTGGGTCAGGTGTTTCATAACATTGCCTTCAGCCAACATCTTGCAGTGGTCCCTAGAGATTTTCTCTTCTGCTTTTACTCTACTAGTGTCTTGAAGCTATGCGGCTCCTCTTGCATGTGACATCAATTCCTTGCATTAAACACATACAAGGTCTGCAGAGTTGTTTTTGCTTTCTTTTTTTACCCAAAAGGACATATTTTAACTTCAGCCTACTCTTCTCCACAGAATTTTACAGCAGAACTTGAGGGGTTGGGGGAAAAACTGTTATTTTTAATTTACACATTGAATGACCTTACTGCATAGACAGTACTCCTGTGTGGCTTTTAGAATACCCCAGAGGGAAAACCAGTGTTCTTCACAGTGACAGTATTTCAGCAGTTGTTTGACTCATTTGGAATCCAGCAATGTCAACCACTGATATTATCAGCACTATCCTTTTCTCCCCTGCATTCCCAATCCAGCAAGCTAGAGGGATGTGTAATTGGTAAATAAATACAGGACAAGTGCTCTGGTGATGAAAGAGAGGAAAGCTTCGACCCTGCTGAAAAGCCCTGGATACATTTGAAGGATTTGGCTCAATAACTGCTAAGCTCTTGTACTCCCTTTGCAGGCTTCGCCAGGAATGGACTCTGCGGCTGGAAGGTCGAGTAAGGCAGGTCCAGGCACACATGAAAACACCGGAAGAAAAAATGACGCCACTGTCTATCGAGGCTCTTCCCTCACCAGATAAAACTGTTGCTTAAAGTTTCTGTGCAAACACTGCAAGCACTGGGCCCGATTCTGACCTCCTGTATGCACCTATAAACCAGCAGTTACATGGCTGAACAACCAAAAGGTCAGATTCTGCCCATTTTCCAAACCACTTACTAGAGCTACTATTAAAGTCCTATTGAAATTCAGTGCAAGAATAATGCTACAAGGGAAAGAAAAAGCGCAAAGAAATAGATGAGAAGCAGACAACTCTAATTTTCCATGGTATATTATTACTGTGATATATCAGGATTCTCTTATGTAACTGCATTTCCAAGTGACAACTACATACTGCTAGGAAAGAGGGTGGCTTGTTTAATAGAAATAATACATTCAGACAGCTGCATGCAAAATTGCACATTTCCATTTACACAGCTCACAGAGTCTCGCTCACTCCAAGCACACAGGCTTAAGGCAGACATAAAATGTTCTGTCTGTCTTGAAGAGCCACAGTTGAGGGAGTTAAGGATTAGCCTGATCAGCTGGCCAGGAGGAGAAAAATATGCTTTAATGGAATAAGGGAAAAAAAACCAACTAGCTTTTCTGATCAACATATAACAATATTTATAGATCTTAATAATTAATTTAACAGAAAAAATTACTTTGACTTTCTTGGGGTATGTAAGAGAAAGACTATTGAGCCAGTAGCCTTTATTGTGAGCCAGTCTGACAAGTGTTAGAGTAGTAAGAGCAAGTCAGTGTGAGAGTTTGAAATAGAAGGCAGCGACTCATAACAACACAGAAATGCTTTGCAAAGTATCACTTGCCATACCTGGCATGCACTAATCCAAACAATTTCTGCACCTTCTTCTGGGTTAGGTGAAACAAAGGGAGGAATAACTAAACACAGGGTAATAACAGTGTGCACTATTTCCCTATATGTCTGTGTACCTAAATACTAGTCTTTTGGATTATTTTTTTTTGTTTGTTTTCTCTTCAAATAATCTTTGGTACACAAGAGAAGACTCATAAGTCTAAACAGCTATTTTTCTCTAACAGTATTGTGCCAGACAAAAATTTACTTTGAATCTATATTTATACTAAAGAAGTAGATAGGAATACATTTGATATATTTCAAAACAGAATGAAAATTAAACCATTTTGACTTTACAGAAATGCTTTTTTATCATTTTAAAACAATATTTAATTAAAACACAAATTTTTACCAAATGTTCTCACTTTTACAAAATGAAATTCTGCCATAGAAAAAAACAAGCTGTCGCAAAAATGTTGTTATTCCATGGAAGATTAAAACAATTGAAGATTTATAAAATGTTGTTCTGTTATTGAAAACTGAAGGGATTGTAGTACCAGTTTCTTTTCATAAAAACTGACCCAAAAAGCATGCAATTGTTTCTTTCAGTGGCTGTTTTCCATTAGAAAAGCAGTGCTGGAAAAATAATAAAGTTGTAGCTGCTTTTGCCCTGCAAGACTGGTGTTTGTCTTCCACATCCACTTATTTCCCACTGTTCTCTGAAAAGTTCTTTCTGTAACCCAGTGTCCTGGTTTGGGCCAGGACAGAGTTGACTTTTCACAGTAGCTGTGAGGGATTGGAACCTAGAGCTCCATGGCCATGCCTGGATGTTATTCTACACCATCTCATGCCATCTCCAGGGGTAGGAAGCCTAGGACCCATTTGGGAAGAAGGTGGGAGTGGCTTGGGGTGGGGAAACAGTCTGGATGGATATTGGCCATTGTTCATTGCCTCAGGGACGGGCATGTCAGTCAGTAATTTTTGCATGTACATCACCCTCTGAGTACTTCTGTTATTAGTATTGTTTTCCTACCTCATTGCTGCTTCAGGTAAATTGTTCTTATCTCAAGATGTTATCTCTGCCTTTCATCTGCCACCAGAGGTTTGTGGTTTTCTTTTTAGTGGGAGTACTAAATTGAGTAATATCATTCCTAAAGTATGACACCTAAGCTAAACTTTTTCTTTGGTAAGGTAGATCAAACACAACCTGAACCAGCTGCGACTTACCAAAAAACTGGACTAGTTTGTCTTACTGTAGCCATTGCTAAAGGACACAGACATGGACTATTGAAAGGGAGACATGTCAGATTCTCCACTTCTGAAAACCAGATCTATTAGATTTGTCAGCTTAACCACTGAATTCTGCAATGCCACCCCATTCAGTGCAGCTTACTCATACTCGATGTCAGTGTGACAAGAGAAGATCCAAGAAAAGCTGGCTCAATAAGGATTTATTTTTCTTTTACATTTCAGGTCAATATTTTTATTTATTAAGAAGACTTTTATGGTACTCTTTCTGGTTCTTTATGAAGTTAGGTAAGATAGGAAAAGGACTAAACAAGTAGATGTAATTCATACAAAGCAAATTTCAGCACTCCCCCAAAAACTACCTTAGCTATCTGAGGAGTACTTTTTCTGTAAGGAGCTCTGAGGGCATCCAAGGACCTGTGGAATCACTTCCACTACAAGCAGTTGGCATCATGTTAGCTACACACCAAAGGAGAGTTGCGGGCATTGTTTACAAGTGCATGGAACCTATTTCAGTTGTGAATGGATTTCTGATGCAGCAAAGAGTGTGCATATCACTAGTGAGAAAAAACAAAATGCTCCCACACTTAAAAAAACCATCTCTTTCTGCATTGCTCAAATGCATATGCATTCATTAGTCATGGTTACCTGTTCTAGCACACATTTTACATGATAGCAGTAACCTGACACCTCCACGGTATTGACCGTCAGATGTTTCTGTTCCTAAATGCTGGTGTTCATCCAATTTTCACTGCTACTTGTACATACACCCAGATTGAGACAAGTATCAGGTACTAGAAATAATAAAGTCTGTCAGTTAGATGTAGTCAGATATGCTGCTTGCAAATTGCAAAGCTGAAGGCAGACAGGAAGGTGACAGATAATATTTTGTGATTTTGCTTTATTCACTGAATTGGTGACATTCAAGCCTGAACTTAGATATTTCATACGTAAATGAAAATGTTAAATCTGGCTGTCAATAAAAACAAACAAACAAACAAAAGTCGGTTCAAGTTAAATTGTTTTATTTTAAAAAACTGTCTCATTCATATGCATGGCCGCCATACATAAAATATGTTATTCAGTAATCATAATCTCTTAGGAGAGTAGGTCATTTCAACTGAATACAGCATTTTTTAACTCCTGTGTCTCCAGTTTCTCTATCTTTTCAATGGAAAAAAAAAAAAAAAGAAAATTTAGATTAGAGTAACTATATTAAGAAAGTTGGGCTAGTTACTTGAGAAGAGAAACTAATTGCTCAGATTTTTTTCCATAAGGTTTAATAATTTTCCTAATAGAAAATGAACTAAATGAATATTGAATATAATGAGATTAATTGAATAATAATCTGCATAATGAGTACCACCCTGACCCTGCATTAGAAAGACATTACCATGTCTTACATCAGCACATAAACCAGCCCTGGCATTTGCCTAAGTCCGTAAACAACTAATTTTGTACAGGATAGGTCAGTGGCTAGTATTTTGGTCATGGGACTTTAACTTTATGGTATATGATGCAATAGGCGTGGATCATGCACTTAAGCCGGCATACTGATGTCAGCTGTAGAGCACCCACTTAGCATGCCCAGATTTATGTGCATGACAGACATGGTGAGCACAATCTATAACCATTCATGTTGTTGCTTTTTAAGCACTGTCTGATCCAGGAACCAGTGACTAATGCCTGAGAAACAGCAGTTTACTTTCTTAAACTCACTCTGAGCTGCGGCCAGTTGTTGAAGCCTGGCTTACTTAAATCAAGGCAGTCTAAAGGGTGACTGTAAACCACGTTAATCTGCAGTCTGACTTCATTTGGACACCATTGTAAAACACTCACACAATCTGTTATAGGCAGGATGCAGCAACTCAACACCTGTCAGCTGCTCCACTTGAATTTGCACTTAAATTCAGAGCAGGAGAGACATTTTTTAAGCTAAATCCTTGACTATCTGCATGTACCACATATTGGTTTGGAGCCAATTTAACATATGCAAACCAAATATCTTTCTGAGGAACCAAAACCAGACCAAGAGCTGTCCTTCAAGCACACATTAAAGGACCCTAGCCTCTAAGGATCTGAGACAAGCACTAGGTCTTTAGACAGGTTTGCAACACCATCCTAACAGGGATATTTGGTCCAACTAACTAAATTAAATTGAGTCTGATGTAGCCTCTGTACCACGCATAGTCTAATGCAGGGATGTCAGCAGCAACCACTTTGATCTACTGAGCTGCTTGGTAATATGCTCAATCACCTGCTAATGTAGATGAGTATAACCCAACCAAAATAATATAGGTCAGAACAAAGAACAATAATATGTTTCATATAGATCTAAAGGTGGACTTCAGCTAATCTCAGGAATGATAATTTAATTAGCCATATAGATATGCTAGCATGCACAACTAAGCACAGTTTGGTGAACTCACCCACTGGAGCTGCATGTGATGGAACAGAGCCTCCCTGCACAAAACTCAGAATAGATCTGGCTTCTGAAACTATAAACAGTGTGTATGCTTCATTTCTACAGTCAAATGATAGGAATATGAGGATAATTATCAACTTTGTAGACCAAATGTTCCTACTAAGTACAAACTGCCTGTGTCCTGAGGGATACTGTTCTCTACATTTCCTAATAAACAGCACTTAACTGCACCACGGTGTGAATTAGGAATGGTAAGTCACATAAAAATACTTCTGGATTGAAAAAGGCATCTGTAGATAAATAAGAATGAACCAGAGAGTAGCTCTAGAAAGTCTTATACTTGCTGAGAACACGTCAATTTGTGAATTAAACATTAGTATAATATTTATTTCTTACCAAGAATGGGATCTATCCATAATGTTATACATTTAAGACAAAACTGAATACAAAAATGCAATAGTCAGAACAGACAAATCAAAACTGTACTTATTATTCCCAACTCTTTCAGCTGTCCATATTTATCTGTGTGTTGTTTAGTGACAGTGTTTTAAACATATTTCAAGCTATGATGGACAGAAGGCAGGAAAAATTTAAGCTCCGAAAGTGACAGTCTGACAAAGAGACTGAAAAAGGATTATACTACCAGGGAAGCCAAATTTAACAGTAGGTCATCATGTGCCACCTCCATACTTAGCTGCACTTGTCTCAAACACCACCCCTTAAACGAACTAATATCCTACTAGCATCTAATGGAATGTGAGAGTCTACTAGTAGATAGTGCCAATGTTCAGATTCAATGATATGACTGCAGTGGTTCATAATCAGGGTCACTGGTTTTTTCCATAGCAAACAGCAGTTGCATCAAGGAGAGCTACAGTACTAAAAAAAAAAAAAAAATCTGTCAAGAATCAAAGCAGCAGAAAAAAATGCAGTAGTAAATCTGAATCGTAATATATTTGAGTTAGCTATTTGGCCAATTCTTTTAAAAATAGATCCTTGTTGCTTTTATCTTCTTTTTCTTACAGAGTTAGGATTAACTGCTTGAGATGGTATTTCGTGTTTGGACTCAGATGTTTATTAATTCTTATCTATATTACAGTCTCACAAGCCATGAGATCTACAGCACTTCTAGCTAACAGAGTAAAAAAGGAGCTGTATCTATCTCTTTACAAAGCCTTTTAAGGACAAACTGTCCAATTGAGAAATGACACCTAAATTATTTTTACTTTTAACCCAATAACCAACCACCTGTGGCCTGCAATGTGGACTCTTCTATCCAGTTACAAAATACCACCTAGTCCCATGAAGAAGGTGAAAAATAAGGACTAGCCTACGCCCTAAGACCTCCATCTTCCTATATATATATATATATATATATATAATTATATTTTAAAACCTTAAACTCTAAGCTTTCCACCATGTGATATTACACACTTCTATTCAAATTACACACCCATAATCCTAGTGCTATCATTCAATTCTGGAAGCCTTTTCCAAGGCCTCAAGTCAAATGGAGTATTTTCTTGGAGGTCAGTGCCTGTCAGCAGAGGGTTATCAGCAGTGCCTCAATGCCCAGGGTTTCAATATCTCCCAATATTGTTTGAACCATGAAAACTTCTTTGACAGCTTTGTCAAACTTCTGTCGGATACACTGAAGTAGACAAGGCACAAATACCATAATAACTATGATGACAATCAACACATACATGCCTATTTTCAAAAGTTCTCTTCACAAAAGTTCTCTTCTCTGGTGTAAGGCTCAGCCAACCAAACAGATCATTTAACCATGATCCTTCCTTGATTCTGAATTTGGTCATACCTTCCTACAATTGGTGTATGCTCTTATGTATAGATATCGAATGATCGGAAAGGTTCATGCAACACATTCCATCAAAGTCTTCACACTCATGTCCATGTGCTGATAAGAGAAACCATTAAATACAGACTGAATTAAAGAAATATTATTACACCAATTAATTTAATTTTTAGGTGCACAGTGGTAGGGAGAAATGTCCTTGCCCAAAGATTGATCTTTTCCTGCGCAGTTAAATTTGGCACAAAACCTCATGTTTACAGAATCAAAGATGTCCAATTCTTCAGGTTCAAAAGATACCTTAGGAAGGTGAGGAATCCACCAGTCCCATGCTTCTACTGGCCTGCTAACTAAACAGGTGGAAGATTTTCTGGAGTTGTACAGGAAAGATATATGATATCTAAATCTGATGCAATGGCTGAAACCACACAGATATTTATTTTAGGTTGTTTAACTAGCAAATTTGCACTACTAAAAGCAAACTAATTACTAAAAGCAAGCAGGGAAAAAAAGCATAAGCATAACATTTGACTGAACCCCATACTTCCCTTAAACGATCATCTAACAAAGGAATTCTACAATATTACTAATCCCCAAACTTTGGTCTTTGGTTAATTGACAGGTAAGGTTGCATTGCTGAAGACAAGCAAAATAAGATATAAACATGATACCTAATTTAACTTCATGTGGTTTTTTTGGTTATTTTTTGATTTAGGGTATTTTCTTTTTCACTCTTAATTTCCAAGCAAATCTTTTAGCACATTCCTTTTTTGTTTTTTTTTCCCAAATGTGTTCTGGAACCAACCAAATATAAGGCACTAAATTTTATTGTTTGCACTCAACTCTGCAAATTTGAATCTCTTTTGATTCTCTCAAAAATTCTCTTCTACATTCCTCCTGAAGAGTAAAAAGATAGGAGCTATTTTCTTCTTTGTGACCAACTGTAACTGAAAATTCAATGGCTTTGTACTTTGTTTGGAATTCTAAAGCATAACATGATGTATACCACACTTGTACCAATAGACCTCTACAATACCAACAATTCCCACACTTTTTGCATCGACACAAAACCCAAGGTTCACAGTTATTGCATATGGGACAAAAGATGTCTGCCATCAGCTGCACTTTCTGTGCAATTCACGTCTGCATGCTTGCTTCTCTGTTCTTGGAGCTGTCAACATGTTTCTGTGCTTGATATGGTTTCGCGCTCTTTACTGGAATCCACCTGCATCCCGTATCTGCAAAAACAAAAGCAAGCCCCTTTACCCCATGGTTAATAGAGAAAATCTACCTTCAGTGTCCTGATTCTGAATTTCTGATCATAACTAAAGGATTTTTTTTAATTTTCCTTATGTGTACCGATGTAAAATTGCACATAAGGATATATCCACTGACAAATGGATATTTTGTATTTCTCAAAAGACAGGTATTTGGTAAGACCTATTTGCTATAATTGCAATCTCTGCAATCCTCATGGGTTGAGTGCTCCCATGAGTGCAGGAGGTTGCACCAGCTGGCTGACTGGGCATGTATTTATGATTGCTTTAGCTTGATCCCTAGAAATACGAAACACTGATAAGTGCACAGGTACTTTGATGAAAAAAATGCATGACTCTTGTTAAAAGCTGAGAGCAATCAGGAAAAAATTCAGGTACAACAACTAAGAATATTTCAGATGACAGGCATAATTAATGACTGTTAACAATAACACATGTGAAGTTGGATGATTATCAATCACTAAAATACTGTATCATCACCCCAGAGTCTTCAGACAGCTGACAAACTTTAAATCAGTGAGCAATTTGACAATCATCTCCAGATAATGATTACCAAGCTCAATCTAAAAATAGATTCAGCTGCCATATTTATAGGGCCAAATTGCCAAGTCAAAGTGACTTGAATCTAGTTTTGATGCAGAAAACGTCTGGGCTTGTTGGCAGAACATGCGTCCAGATAGAGTCAACCGCATGGCCAGGGCCCAGGCTCTAAACTAGAGTGATGTCTCTTAATACATTTTTAAAACAAGACTCTTAATGATAGTAGTTAGGAGATGCTTAAGCAACTAGAAAATCAAAGGAAGGATCTTGAAATGGAATGTGTCTTCTGGATAATTACAAAAAAGATGTTAAAGCTTATAAAAAGTGGCTATGAATATAGAAAATCAACAAATTCACATCATGTAATCAATATATCAGTACTAATCACCTAAAGAATTTGAGATAACACCTTTCTAAATTATTATGTACTTATGACCTTGGATAAAAAACAAGTAAACCCCCACTACAACAGCTTATAACCAATAACAGCCACAATGTGAAATTCTTACTGACTCCTCTGTGTTATCTATGGAAGATAAAACACCAGAGATTGTAACGAATAATTAAACCTTTCACGAAATCAAGGGTCCAGCAAATTATATCTTCTTCTATTTAACTTCCCGTTGTGATAGTAAGTCTTTTCCCCATACTGTGACATGTTTCTGTACAATGAAAGGATGAACAGCTGCTGTCTTCCCTTCAGGCCCTTTAACTGTAATCATGCACCTGCTTTGCTGACATCCAGTGGCTTCCATATCTGCAAGAGGATCTAAATGCATCACTAAAGTCCAGTCCTTCGGCCAGAAGAAATGAGGAATCACTGTTACCTCCGCTCCTGGATCCAGGAAACCTGTAACTTTGATTGTTTTGTCGTTATGGATCAGACTGCAAGTTAGTAGTTGTGCATTATAAGCAGCTGCAGGGCTGCTCTGTTTGGTTCGAGCGGCGGGGTTGCACCCTCCGCCCTGAGCACACCACTTTGGTGTTTTGTGCCTTTTTTGGTGGTCGCGCAATTTGTGTACCTAGCTTGATTTGAGCAGCTGCTGGCTGCACACTTGGCGTAATGTTGGAAATTATGAAAGTTTACAGGAAAGTTTTACAGATATGAGTGCTTAGCAGAAGGCTCTCCGAATGTGGAACCTGAAAGCGGAATAGAGATAGAAGCAAGTTTTGATATAGAAGAATAAAAGCTGTCTAAATTAAGGATTTCTGAGGTAGTTGTTACTGGACAACTAAGAAGGCAAAGGTTAAGTCGAGTTGGAAAGAGGTTTTATGGTTAGAGCAAAGGATAAGTTGACCACAAACAAAGGAGATGTTTTTAGCAAGCAGAAAGAGGTTTCAAGAAAAGCAAAAGATACTATAGGCAAACAAAAAGCATGTTTTTATCAAGTAGAAAAAAGGTCTAAGAATCTTCCACTGCAAGAAAATAGAAAAACAACTTTAAACTTAAACTGTAACATAATATGGTAATGATAGTAGTTATGATAGGCTAAAGGTAATGGTAAAGGTATTGTATATGATGCTGATTGGTTTTAATGTATTAAGATGCTTAGTAAAGAAAACTATATAATGCATTATAACCAGAGCTAAGGTGGCTTCGGGTTTTGCCTATAAGCTGATGCTGACAGCTATAGGCTTGGCTCTGTTACCCATGACCCATGACTGCTGAAACTTCAATCTATGAAATAAACAGCACCTTTAAAGAGCCGCCTGGAGTCCCATATCTCTCATTCAAGCTCTTACAGCGTAACTTTCACAGGTTGTGTAATTGCTGATTTCTGCGTGCTGAGGGGTCCGCCAAGTCCTGGGCTGATCCCCAGTAATCCATGGGGTCCCTTGTCTGTTGGGAGCGCCTCCGCAGGCTGGGGTGCTCGCTATTCACTGGGATTGTCCCCACCTCTGGCTGATGTGTGATCAGTGATCTTTCAGGAGCTGCCGCCGCTGCCAGAGAGGGAGGTGGGGGGGCTGGTCCCTTCTTCGCCTTCGGCTGCGCGGACTGAGTCTCGCTCATTTCGTCTGCATGGTTTTGTGCATTGCACCTGCATGCTATAACTTCATAAACTACCCTGCCTGCGGGAAGGAGTTTTGCCTCCACTGTATTTCTGAGTGTAGTAACACTATACAATCTCAGATTCACAGAGTGCCAAAGAAAGGGGTTGAAAGGAGCTCCTGCGTCTACATTGGGGAATTGCTCATGTACCCAGTGTAAAAGGTCTTTTAGCTGGTCCTTTGGGAAAGTCATAGGATGTTCCCTTATCATTGAGTCTAGAAGGTCTAAAGCATCTCTCTGCAATCTGGACACTGCATTTCCCATAATTATATCTGATTAGCCCTGAAGAACATAACATAAACATACCTGACCTTAGCCATCACTTTCTCTCCTCGGTTCCCCTGTTCCATGATTGACCAGCAGTCATGACTTCTGGTTTCACTGTTTCACCAGCCTCTAGGGATTTTCCGAGCTCATTTTTCTTGCTTTTCCTTTTTTCTTTTCCTTTCTTTTCTTTTATTTTCCCATTTTCTCTTTTCTTTTCCCCAGGGATTTTTTCCAGCTTCCAGCTGTTATCTCTGTTTCTTCAATGAGGTCCCAACTGTAACAGGTGTCCTCACAGTCCCTTTGTGTTAGATTTCCACTATGGCTGTACTACATGCCCAGCATAAATATTGGTGCCATTTAATCAGAACTGTGACTTCACAATGTATGCTGGTGATTCACACATAGGGAAGAGTTAAAAAAAAATTGAATTAATACGGAAAAGTTCTTGATTCTAGTAAATTTAGTATCTAAATCAAAGGAATTGTATCTGTAAAGTACTGATACAAAAAGCTTAGTCTGTATTGTCTCTTCATAAATAGGCAGAATTATGTTTTCAAATAGAGTTTGCTATAGTTAATGCTATTTTTATCCCTCTGATGTGCTATTCCATTTAACAACTGCATCATTATTGTTAAGGGTTTGAGGTTGCAGTACAGGATATGAATCTAATTAGGCAAGGAAAACACAACATTATGTTGTGGTCAGCAGTGTTATTTCTGAAAAACCTTTTGAAAAATTACCTATGTTTGCCCAGATGTCTTAATTTTTTTTTTCCCAGCATGATGGTGATTCCACTGCAGCTTCTCTTAGGGAAAATTTTTCTCTAAGATTTTTATTGGTGCTTTTATGTATCCTAGTAAGTGAACAAATTGGCACAATTGTTTATTTTTACATGTAAAAAGTTTGAAATAACAATGTTGTCTCATTAATTACTGGATGCCATTGCAGCAGAGTTTCTGTTAGAGTTCAGTTAATGATCAGGTGCTAACTAGTGAATCAATACTTTACAGCTTTTGGATAGCACCTGGGTTTACTGATTTTGTTGATACTGCCTCAGTCATTAAATATGTATTTGTAATAATAAGACTAACAGTCACTGAAAATAAGCCCCACAAGCAATAAGGGCCATCTAATCTAAAATATCAGAAACAGCAGTTATTATCCACCATCTCAAATGAACACTTAATAACCTGGAACTAAATCCCTTCAGGCTCCATTTATGATATGTACACACTTCTGCTACAGAGATGAAAAATACTCAATTTTCCCAGAACTAATGACCCCTCTATTATATGTACTAGAGGACTGTGGAATGAGTCTATCAACAAACTAACAGAGTGCACACGTTTGAAAAATTTTATGCCTAAATCACAGGCAAATTTCAGTGCTTCCTACCTAGAAAATGCCCCTTTGGAGCCATTTCAAACTTCTGTAGCATGTGTTGGATGAAGACAATTTCTGTACACGTTTTGTTTATTTTAATTTTGGTTACCTTTGGTCACTACAGTTAATAAAGGACAATACCAAGAAGTAATTAATATGTAATACTTCACTATTCAGACAAAATGCTATTGAATGCTTTATTGCTTTAAATGGTGGATGCAGTTAAAAATATCCCTTTATCCCAAAACCAAAAGGGTTTTGTTTTTATTACAGGTCACCTTTGAAGAACATCTCAAAGTAGGTTCAATCATATCTTATAGCTTTACTGCAGAGATTTTGATAGCACTCTGTTAATGTATCACTACAAAGATTAAGGATGCAGAAAATAAGTATACCTTGAACTACTTTAGCTACTATATTTATAGTTTAACTTGAGCACTGCTTTTACATACTCTGGAATGACCAGGAAACATAGCCAGTCCTGACAATAAGACTAACATTTCTCCCAGCGAGCTAGTTTTAAAAAATACAGTACTGACTAGCCCAAATATGCTAGATTTCAGCTATCATATTCAACAAAAGACAGTAAATTTGATCAGCTACACTGCCTAATTCCATCTGTGCTATCTTTTCTTTGAGGTATTTTCTTATTTGGAATCGCTGGCACTTCACTTTTAAAGCCTACCATCCAAGTGCAAATTCTTCTGGCTGACAGTCCTCAACTAGCCTTAAGAAAATCTAGTATTTCTACTGGCAAGCGGCAACAAGAGTGTATAGACAGGCTGCAGGACTTATGAACAGAGGAGTCTGGGGATTTTTATGTTTTCAAGAAACAAAATAAAATTTGAATTGGGAAAAATATGGACTTCTAGCAGAAATTCTAGTCAACTCTATTGAATTCTAGACAGGTTTCAGGAGTTTTGTTCTGGTCTGGCATGTAATTTCTACATGTTCCTCTTCTCCAAGCTGTGTCTCCTAGACTGCAGAGCAATTCCTGACTTGTACATGTATATATTTCCTAACAAGAAAATTCCACTTGAAAGACTTGATTCAGAAAATTATTTTTTAATCACTGGAAACCAATAGAAATAAAAGTAATCAATAATACTTTTTGATGCTCCAAGTTACTCCAGATTAACATGTTGATTAAAATGTAAATCAAATTAAACACATACACGTGAATTTTGCCTGCAGGAAATGTAGTTTTTCCAGTAGCAGCATTAAATCAATTATAAATGAAACAATGAAAGCCTTCACATAGGGGACAGGAATTACAGTTAAAGATAAGGTTTTTGGTTCCAAAGAGAAGTGCGTGCAGACATACCTCTTAAATGCTTCAGCAATTCTAATTTCAGTTTTAAGAAAATGTCAGTTTCTAATGCCCCATGTCAACACAATGGGTGTACTCTATCTCTTGGTCTCTTAATATTTGGTTTTCTGAACAATTGCACCTGGCTGCTTCCCTGCTATAGGAGGATACATCAGAGAGCAACACCGTGCTAGGGAATGTAAAACACTGATTCACTGATATATATCCCCAGCAACCTCAGACACACAGGTTCTAGGAAGCTCTAAACACAAAACAAAGCTATTTACAGAGCAAAAGGTATTAAAATATTCATTTGGTTTGTTTTTCATTTATTTGTGGGTGTATTTATGCAGGGTATGGGGATCTGTCAGAGGAGTAAGGACAAAGAAGGGACATTTAAGTCCCTGGCAGTGGCAAGCTAGGGTTCTGCTCCCTCAGTCTGGAAATAAGTTCTCCATTTTCCTACAGGACCTGTTTTACACATCTGTGCTGTGTCACTGAGGGGGACTGAGGTGTAGGGCAGGGTGTGCTCCACCTTCTCCAAATGCTTAAGACCTCTGTGAGAAGGCCATGTGAGATGGAAGACCACCCAGACAGCTGCCTCCACAGCTGACACTCTGCTAGTAGGGGCAGAGGGACAAAGCGATCTCCTGCCCCCACTTTTCATAGTCTTCCCGAGCTACTTGAAGCTGCCCTTCTGTTACTGAGAGCAGCAGCAGCAGCCTGCTAGGTCTGTGACTGGCAACATGGGAAAGGGCCCTGAGGATGGGAATTTAGAGGCACTTTGATTTTCTCTTCTCTGTCACCCTGAATGGCATTTGACTGAAGTTGCTTGAGAACTGCTGGCTGCTCTCCTGTCAATTCCAAATTCAACCATCTGCAGCAGCATGACAGTCACAGGGAAAACCATGGCCAGCGCACATGAGGCAATGTTTCTCTTCAGTGCTCCCTAGCAGCTTCATGACAGGAGAAGGAATGTCTAAGCAACAAAGAAATAGAAGATGGACGCTGAAGTCAAGGCAAGATATTTCAGCGCTAATTTTAAGTAAAACAGTCAAATTATTAACTGCAAATATGACACTAATGCAATCCTCTGATACCAGTCAGACCTTTTCTGGGTGAGACTTCTGCTGGGTTAGGGAGACCTGGCCTACTCAGGACAAGCAACCTTGGCTGAGCACAATGAAACATCACATGAGTCAAACTGGGAGTGGAACTGCATCTGAGAAGAGGTATGTGCTGACCTTCACATTTAGATTGGCTAATGCCACCGCTCACCAGGGGCAATCTGCTGCACTCACACCAAGCAACTTCCCTGCTGTCATCATAAATTCACACACATAACTCCCTAAAACATATAACTCCCTAATTCTAGCTTTATGCTGCCAACTGTGAACACGCAGCCACGGTATTGCCTCCATGCTTCTTTTATTCAATGAGTCATATGACCTGAGGATGAGCAGCCACCTTGAAGCTAACATTTGCTGCCTGCAGTTCTGGCAAGGCTTTGTAGGTTGACTGGGAAGACCTTGATTTCCAGGGATTCAAAACTCTGAGTCTTGCTCTGGCTACCTCTAGCATCAAAGGAAATCCAGAAAATTCATAATGAATCTCCACTGATCAAGTTCTCCAACAAATCAGCAAAAATCCCTGACTTTTATAAATTCTCTGTTCATTGTCAGGTTCTCATAGTCCAGCATCAATGACCTCCAAGTCACACTATATGATGTAAATATCTCTGTCAGCTAGAAGAGAAAAGATGCCACACAAGTGAGTAAAATAATAATTAATTGTCTATGGAGTAGTGAGAATGCATGAAAAGGGAAAGAGGAACAGCCATTCTCAGTAGAGAATGTTTCATGTTTCATCTAGATAAAATTCAGAAGGTAGTTTGAGATCCAATTTACAAGGAATTGAGATTTCAATAAAATTTGCATCAAGGGAATAAGAAAAAGCAGAAAGCTATTCAAACAGAGGTAAAAGAGAAACTGTGAAGGAGGGTACTGACAACATTTAACATTTATTTGTCTCCAAAGAGAAGTAGCATCATTAAAAGATTCAGATCTGCAATTCTCACAGGGCAAAAGAGTTAAACACAATATAGTTCAGATCCCAAAACTCAAGAGCTTGTTGCCTTGTTAGTTAGGGATAGGCTAATAAGCACAGGTAACCAAATCCATGCTTTAATTGGCATTTTTCCTCAACTGCCAGGAAATAGAGCGACATTATTTTACCTACTCCCTGAAGAAAGAATTTGTAATATCGTAATACAGAACTCCCAGAGCATGCACGGTATTGTTTTTTTGAGGAAGTCCAAAAGAGATCCTAAAGTTTCATGTTAAATTGTATTTGTGAAAATTCTGTATCTTAATAAACACTCAACCTTTCTTTCTATAGCATAATTATTTGTATATCTTAGATCATCAATACAACTAAATGCAAGATATGCTTTCTGTTAAAAAATAGCTTTGTTTAGATGTCATAAAAATATAAATACATGTGAACAAAATAAAATGTTGAGCAATAATTAACCAAAATATTATCTGTATGTTCAGTATATTTTAAAAATGTACCAAATATCAATATTAAATACAGCACATGATAAGCAAAAATATTTTAGCAATTATGCATAGATTTTGCCCACTTAAGACTTCACACATTTCTTCATGGCCAAATTAAAAGCTAAATATAGGTGGGTTTTGATGAGTTCAAAGCAAAAGGAAAGCAAGGAGTCAGAATTCCTGCATAAATATGATTATTTTTTTCCCAGAAGTTAAAAATAAATGCTCTGTGGTTTTAGAACTGCTCTGTGGATGCAACACAAGGTAAAAGTTTCAATTTTGGTGTTTTCTAGGGTTTCCACAGAGAGGTTTTAGCAGATTTAGTACTGCGACATCTAATTGTTGGTACCAGTTTTCGGGCTTCCAGGCTCCCAGCCCATCTAAGCATACAGGTACAATTTGGCGAGCCAGCTTAAGCCAAGAGTGAAGGTTTTACACTGAAATGTGAGTCTTTGACCTGGGAGAACTGAAGTACAGATGTAATTTCCATTCTGTCATCCTGGCTAGGAAATGCACTAACCTGCAGCTGGTAAGGAGAAATGGGCAGGTGGGGATGGTAATGCCCAAAACTCCTGCAGCTATATATGACATAGCTAATCTGCTGGAGTCCTAAATCCTCAGCTGAAGCTGTCAGAGAGACCCAGCCCGTGCAAACCACTCTGGTCAGAACGAAGGAAAAGTCGGTGTTAGTCTATGCAGTCCAGTCAACCACTTTTCAGAATTATTGAGGCAAATAGATAATCAAAGGAGCCAAATCTCAATGCTTTAAGGATAACAAAAAGATTAGAAAGGATGCAAAAGAGGAGCTAAAAATTTGAACCCTTCACCAGGAAGACACAACTAGAACCACACTTCTCTGCCTGATGTATGATGTATGATGAAGTATGATCATATTCCTTTGCAATCTGAAACAAGGCAATTAACAAATATGTAACATGATAAATAGCTGGATTTTTAAAAACTTCTGGATGCTGAAAGATGCTTGTTTGTTAATGAAAGTTCTCTGCTTTATACTGTCTTTTAACATGTTTGTTTTCTCCTCAGATGAAACAAGAACAAGTGAACTAGAATGGAGGGAAGAGTGTCACAACTCTTGAAATCCAATCTGTTTTACTTTATATTGCTAATTTGGGGTGGAGAAGATTATGTGGTTCAATTTACAATTAGCATTCCTCCTTAACATGCCTTTCCTCCACAGCTCTTACATAGGATGTATACCTTTTACAGAAACCTGAAAATGAAGAGTATTGCACAGTCCAGCTCTAGTATTGTTGCCACTTGTTTTGACAGATTGATCAAAACAAATGCAGACAGCAGAAAAAGGCAGTGAGGTTTTCTGACCAAACATGATTTGAAGCGCATGGTAAAGGAGCAGCTGACAAAAAGGGAAGTCTTTCTATGCCGCAGTTAATATTCAGAAAAGTTCTTTAATATGCACTTATTTTGGTTGCAACCTCCATTTACCATGCCAAACTCCCTCAGGAAATGGAGTTAGATGTTTGTTACTACACTAGAAGTCAACTAAAATTGTATTTTACCTTCAAATTGACAGATTTTGGGGAGAATGAAGGATGAGCTGTAGCCCAGAATGACAGGCAGAATGTCCAAAATAGTACCTGTTAATTAAGAAATCACCAAGACATTAACTTTACTTTACTAAAATTTTGCTGTGCAAGATTGACTATCCTGAATGAAAATAAAGATCCATGTGAAACACATATAGTGCCAGCAGCACAACAAGCTTTCAGTCATAACATTACTGCTGCTTGGCAGATCAAGTTTTCTGGACTGAGGTGCCCCAGTCTTCTGAACTGTGAGTGACTCTATTCAGCACACTGAGTCACCAAATTTACCTCATGTAAAGTGAAGAACATGCACTTGTTTTCTTGGCTACACTAGATTTAGAGATCATTCAAAACCAGTTATGGTGTTTTCCAAAGCTCTGCTATTCCCTGTATCACCAGAGATGACAATGGATGGAAGATAAATGCTACAAAGTAAAATCTCAGCTTCTATCAATTTAATGGAGCTTTGCCTTTGTGTTCAGTGTTGCCAGGATTTCTCCCCAGCTTCATTTGTCAGGCAGAGAATGGCAGGGAGCTGGAGTCAGCTCAGGTTTAGGTGCAACCACACCATCGTGCTCAAAATATTTTACCATTATTGTGCATCTAGGTAAATCCAGACTCATAATTCTTGTACTCCCCTGTAAGCTGATCTCTTTCAACTCTATTCTTTCTGTTTTTCTCTTACTGGCAGAAGCTCTTCTAAGGGACAGAAGAATTGTTGCTTTTTGGAATCAAACTCCAGAGTATCAGAGGCAGTAGAGCTGTCTCCTTGCCAAACACTCCAGACATCCTAGGCAAGGACTGTAGTAGTTCTGGGAGATAACTGGAGGGTACAAAATAAAATTGTCACAACACATTTCACAGAATTTTATAAACAAACATTTTTTTTCAGATTTTTTTTTCTCTTCGTCTACTATTTCCCTAGTTTACACCATTGAACATATAATTTATAAACACAGAAAATTTTTGTATGATGTCTAAAAAAAATAATTACAGATCAATTTTTCATTATTTGCACAGACTCCTTGAATTTTGCAAGAGTTCAGACTCAAACAGCATAACATTTACAGAAATTGTTGGAGTGCCACCTATTGGAAAGAGATGTACAAATTAAAAAACCTTGGTTAACAGCATAAAATAATTGCTTATTACCCAAATGTTGGTTTAACTAGATCAAGTTAAGAGGCTTTTAAATGCTTATAAATCATGTTCCATTCATAATTATGGTTAAATTTAGATCAGCTTGTGTAGTAAAAAAAAAAAAATTAGCCTCTCTAAGGAGCAAAGCACTAGAAAGTGGCAAAGATTTATAGACCTGGATTATAAAATAGCAAATATCAGAGCAGATCTGCTAGAATAATCACCCACCTAAAACCTGGCTCACTTTACTAAACTGGGTATCCATGGCTGGTGTAAATATTTTCATGTCAGATCCTGGTTTTCCCTCTGCAGAGATATATGTAATCTTTAGACCCAAATGCTTCAGCTGTATTTTAGACTCTGAATATAAATTATTAATTTTCCCTATGGAAAACTGTCATCTTGAGATAAAACAGCCCTGACCTCCCAGGGAAAACTTACAAATCAGTCTGGGACAGTACAAGTAGTTTTAATAAAATGATCTTCAGCTGACATTTCTGTTCAGAAGACACTCAGGCAATGGCATAAGTGACTTATCTCCTCTGTCTCCCATGAACAGATAAATTTATGGATTTTCCCTCACTACTTCCCCATCAATATCTTCAGCTTTCCTGT
Source organism: Trochalopteron elliotii (assembly GCA_024734555.1). Taxonomy (NCBI): domain Eukaryota; kingdom Metazoa; phylum Chordata; class Aves; order Passeriformes; family Leiothrichidae; genus Trochalopteron; species Trochalopteron elliotii. The sequence goes on along the minus strand of JANPWX010019700.1, from coordinate 29,831 downwards.
TAAGTGAAAGTATGCTGATTTACACTTAAAATTTAAAGAAACTGCTCAAATATAGAAAGCAACTGAAAAATTTGGTCCAGTTTTGAACCATGAACTTGATCCTTGAGCAGTCTGCCCTCACTCCTCCCTTATCACCCAGTAAGCAGCAGACTGGAAGGGCCACTGTCTGAAAAGCATCACTACTGAAATCCTAACACATCTGTTTCATTTCCTCATCTTTATTACTGCAGCTTCCTCCTCTGTGGCTTCATGAGCTCTCACACTAAAAGAAGCAGAGTGTTGCCCAGCTCTTTTCTGTCCAAACATCCCAGCCTTGATGTCAGAATCACACTATTCCTCTTACAAGTCCTTCTGTTAATTAGCACTGACCCCTGACCAGCTCATGACAGCTTCTGTAGCAGCTCTTTTCATGGTTATGATTAAGAGAGCTACATAGACACAGAGTGGTAGCTTTTGTAGACTGCTCTAGGAAAAAAATAAAACAGAGAAAACTGCAGTTAATTATACATGTTAGTATAGAGTAGAAAAAGAAATAAAAGTGTGACATGGCACAATAACAAAGTAACGCAAAATACACTGGGTACAGGCTATTTCATACACACAGTCTTCAGAATTATTCCAGCAGCCAAAATTTCAGTTTGATTAGCTGTCCATGGTGGTATAAAATTTTCAACTCAAATTTTGGGCTTCATAGTATTTCATAATGTGTGTTCAAAAATGGCATATGGAAATGAATTATTAAAATACATACTCTTTACTCTTACTTGCACTAAAAGCTAAAAACACCTTTTCATTCATGCTGCTTATAAACTGGTACATATATATTGACAGTATATAAATTGACAGGATCACTTTCAAAATCAGTTCCTAGTCTGTCTCACCTTCATCTCTAGCAGATGTCTGATACATAATTTCATTCTTTACAACCACTTCTTTTCCTGGTAGCTTAATTTCATTCTTTACAACCACTTCTTCTTTTCCTGGTAGCTTACTTACATCATTCTATGAGTGAACACGTTTTTCTTCCTGGGTTTTATCTCTTCCTCCAGATCCCACAGAATATGCTCCAGGCTTCTCTGTGGTTTATAAAAGACTTTTTCTCCTATAGCTTTCTCTTGAAACTTCAATCATTCTTTGCTTCCTCTTGAGGCATGCTCTCACATGTAGCTTCCCTCCTTTAACAATCTTATTTTATTCTTCTGGGGACATATTTACAACAAAAGTTTAGCGGCATCAGAAGTAACATTTCTTTGGTGCAACAGCTGTAGACCCACATTTGATAATAATGACATGCTTCCTATGCTCACTGTAGTATCTGCACTTACATTGCTTACTAAGAAGAAGGAAATGTGAGGAGAATAAAAACACCACAAATCTCTCAGTGAAATAACCAGGTTTGCTTCAGGTATTGTGCCATATTTCCAACTTAAGTGACTAGGCCATAAGCCTTTTAGGTGAGGACTACTAAGGGTAAGCACAGCACTAATTGTCTGATGCTAACAAAAGCCTTGGAAATCTTATCTGTGACCAGATTTTTGTGAGTAAAGATCCTAGACTCCTCCTAGAATTCTCTTTCCTTCCAAGGACTTTTTTCTTTGCAAATCTAGCCATAGGTGTAGATGAAGCTGGGTTTGCTCCCCACTTGGCATCTTTCAGACTGGCAGTAAAGACCTAGCCGTGAGATCACATTATTCTAAATATGCATATACTTAAAGCCCATTTTAGTAGATTTCTAAAATATTTGGTGACGGAAAGGAAAAGAGTCTGCTGATTTTCTTTCTGCTGGACTCTGTGAAATATAAGTTAAGTGAAGTTAATCTCTGTGTGGTTTAGATACTAGGACTCACACAAATGGGAAAAGAAAATTGAATATTTAAAATTTTATCCATAGTCTGGAAGAAATTGCAATGTCAACATGATATTCAATTGTAGATAGCATATTCCAACCTCCTCTGACAATTTTCTCAGAAGATTTTCTAACTGTTTTGGAATAGTACAAAAACCGGAGTTCTGCTGTGCCTATTAGTTAAAAGCAGCAAAGGTAGATTTCGGAGTTCTGTTGGCTAGGTTATACAAGAATTCTGTATGGGTGACATGGTAATGTAGATGGAAACTAAAATTAACTAGAAATTAATAGATATATTTTTCATAAGCAATTAACATAGCTGAATGTAAACAAAAAAATTATGCAAACATCTCTACTCTCACCAGCCACAGAAAAAAAGCAAACCAAAAAACCAAACCAAACAAACAAAAAAACACAGAAAATCAAACCAAAATAAAACAAAACGAAAACAAACCAAAGCACTTCAAACCACAAAGAACAAACAACACGTACAACCCCACACCAAAAAAAAAAAAACCCACACCAAAAAACTTAAGCTAAAAAAACCCTACTGTAAGGCCTAAAGGCTTTTTCAGTCATTTGAGGATACCAATGTTCATTCACTTTAACATGAATAGGCATACTAAATGAATGAGGGGATTTATAATTTCCTCACTATGGATCTCTCCCTTGTGATATAAATATCTGTAAAAAGCTCCCTTGAGGTACGGCAAAAGACGCCTTTAACCTTTGCATACATAATTTCAGATCAGCTTAGCATCATTTTTCTGAGAATGAAACCATATGTCACCTAATGGCTCAGGGGACACACTGGCATATGGAGCCCTTCATGCTTTAACAGCTTGAATCCAGCCCAGGTCCATAACAACCAGCGCTGCTGTGTCTGGAGGCTGTGGGTTGGGTAGTCTGTGTGAAACGAGTTGGCCATCTCAGATCAGATCCTGCAGCAAAGCTGTCCACCAGAACGTGACCACTGCAGATGGCTCAAACTTGCCCTTCTGTCAGCAGTGTCACCAAGTCAGCCAAAGATTAAACGAGCACTGTACACACAATGAGCTTTCACTTGGCAGATGTCAGTCTCCCAAGCCAGGAAACAGAGAGTGGACATGCAGGGCATTGCCTTGGAGGAGGACCTTCGGAGTTCTTCAGCCAGCCATCTCCACCTCCTTTGAGTCAGTGTTGCAACACCCACTCCAAGTCCTTCCTCCATGCAAATTTAACCTGTTAGATAAATCAGCTTTTACCACCTGCATTAAGGTTCCATACATGATGGTAGGTCCTTGAATAATGATAACTCTGCTGTGTTAAGCAAGGGTTCAGATCTTTGAGAAATGTTTGAAAATGGAGAATGCAGAATTAAACAGTGTCATGATGACCAAAGGTTAAAATGTACAATCATATTATGAAATAAAATCATTTTAATGAGGAAAATACTATATAGTAACAAACAGCTTTCTTTGAAATGCATCCAATTCTATAAAACAATTAAATAATAATATGAACACAGGTATTGCAATAGAGAATACTGAAGGACTGAGAAACAGAAAAATATTACCAGGGAGCATGTTCATAATTTTCAACAGAAGAGATTTTTATCAGTATGAAATGTGAATTTTCTCTTTGCAGTACTGAAAATATTTTATGTCTATAATATTGGTTCTTAGTTAAGCTTCAAAAAGTATCATTTTGATTGTATTTCCTACTGAAAAATCTACAAAGACAGACATTTTAATGCATAGCATGACACTGATGTACAGCTGGGAAGTTAAGACAGGCAAATTAATTGATAATGCAGTTCTTTATGCACTCTGTGGGAGCTGTATCACAAAGGGGGCTGTAGGTGGTTACGAATAAAACAGAAACTGGGAGGTGATTTTAAGAACAGATCTGATCAGATTCTGATTATTACTGATCAGATTCTATTCCACATATTGCCAGGTAACAAAAAAGTTTACATGAAAGCATTAGTGTTAACAAGTACTTAGTTCACTGATATAACAGCTCATGGATATCTATTTACATGGGATTTTTTTCTTTATTTCTCCTACCAAATCTGTTGGTGGTTTTTACAGTTGCAGCTTTGTGAAATAAATATGCACATGACAGAAAGCAGCATACACAATTTACACATTTGCCCTTTTTTTTGCTTTTGAAAATAATATTGTTATTTTAGAAAAGGGACCTATTATGTCAAGCACTATCCAGCTATCTGAGAATTCATACCCAGCTACAGAATGGAGGTTGATCTGATAAACATCAGCCATTGATACAAATTCTAGCCATCTTTTCCTCTAAAGTATTTGATTTCAGATTATTTATACTACAATAGTATGTCATGCAATATGTATTACATTTACTTTTTCCTTTTCAAATGTTAACTTTTGTCTTGTATTTCTTTTAAATATGGAGTTCAGATTTTTAAATATTTTTGCAAATGTAGCATGGACTATAGTTTCTTCTACTTCTATTTGTATTATCCTGATAACAAGGTGTTCTCTCAATTACAGAAAATGTCAAGAGCAGTTTAAAGCATAGGTACATGGATTAATCTAAGATTTACTAAAAGAAGATTGATAACAATGTGTCCATTTATTATTATGCCACAATATGGAATTTAAACAAAACAGTACTTATTAAAACTAACTTGGGTTGAGCACAATAAGAGTACACATTTTTCCACAGGTACAGTAATGGTGATGAAACATGAAAAACAGACATTTGTCTCAGTAGGCTAAAGAGCCTATACAAACATCAGAAACAGAAGATGTATGATGTAATCAATTTTGGCATGAAGGACTGGGGTTTTTCAGCCACATGAGGTACAATGGAATCAACATAGAGGCTGATACATGTATTGGAGAGATGGTTGTATCTCTTTTGTACCTTCTGTTGTCTCTTTTGTATTTGACTCTCTTCTTTTGTACTTTAAAATGTTTAAAAAAATCTCAGCAGTTAGGTAAATGGTAGATAAAATGCACATATCTATCTTTAACTAAATAATTCACTGAACAGAAAAAGAATAGCATATCATCCCTTCCTCAAAGATGGGATGGTTAAGTATTCAAGTTGACTCTGCCTGAATGGTCAGGCTCAAGCACTATTTGTGCTTGAGGTATTTTTTTCTCTGATAGAAATCTTACTATATCAGGCCATAACATACCTATCCCTTTTCCTAAACCCTTAGCATGAGCACTGTTTTTTTTATTTCCCTTGGACTAGAAAAGTTCAACCATTTAACTTACATTTTAAATCTTTCTCATGAGACCCACACACAGGAAGTAAAGAGCGGTGGAAGAGAACAAGGGAAGATGTTCTGGGTAAAGATCAGACAGATGGATGAGCCTGGTGACATACTTAACTGCTTGGCTGGGGACACTTAATACCTTGCTAGGAAGGTCCCTGTGGGACAGCAAGCTAGAGTGAGCAGAGTGCCCTGACAGCAACGAGGCCAGGAGAGTCCTGGGCTGTGTCAGCCAGAGATAACTCAACATCTTGAGGGCTGCCATTATTCCTTGTGGAGCTTGGCATGCCACATCTGGAATACTTCATCCTGTTTTTCAGCTCAAGAAAAACACTGAAGGAATGGGGAGGGCCCAACAAAGATTTACCACATTGATTAGAAGACTGATGAATATGATACACAAAAAAAAAGTTGAAGAAATGTGGTTTGCTCAGCTTAAAAGAAGGAGAGCTCAGCAGAGACCTTATGACAGTATTCTAGTGGCTAACAGGCAAATGCAGAGAAGATGCAATCACTCTCTACACAGGAATCCACAGATGCCAGAAGACACAAGATACACAAGTTTTTTCAGGGGAAATTCCATCTGGATATAGCAAAAACAACACTTCACATGAGGACACAGTCTGAGCAACCTGTTTGAGCAAGGCCAGATCACTTCCAGAAGTCTCAACTTGCCTCAATCTTTCTTTGTTTCTGTGTCAACTAAACCATGGAAATGGTGGAATCGTCCTTGCTGGAGGCACTTAAGATTCATCTTTTCACAGCCTTACATAGTCTAATCCAGGGCCTCATTTTCAATAGCAAGTTGGACAAGGTAATTTCCAAGGATTCGTTTCAATGCAAACAATCTCTGTAATGTCTGTAACATAGAATACAACATATCTGTTTACTTATATTTTTAATTTCCTTGCAACCAGATTAGAACAAAATAAAAACAAGTATAAAAAAAAGTTATCTGAAGCAGAAATTTCAGGGGCAAAAAGCCTAATAAACCAGTGAGTTTGGAGCTGTTCAGATCTATTATTCCTGCTCAGTTCAGCATACACCTATGTCTGTGCAGCTGTTACCCTGCCTTACTACAGTCCAGAGGCTCCTTTTTCTGCTGCGGGTGAGACACCAAACCAAATAGCAGATTGCTGCCATCACAGAGATTGTGGCTAAAGTCTGGTCAGAATAGAAATAAGAAAATCAGTTATGTTCAAACCATAAATTTGCATTGAAAAATCTAGCAATATCAGTATATTTCAAATTCACTTTAAGTGCCTCCAAAATTAAAAAAAAATAGCATCTACCTATTTAGATTTTCAGAGCTGTAAGTACTACATCTTTTTTAAATAGGCACCAATTTCATTTTTAGAATGCACTTTTTATACTGATAGTTATAAAGGGCAAAATCTCTTGTGGGAATGCCACTGAGTAAAGAGTGAGTGCACTCATTGCTTTCTTGAAGTTTGAAAAGGATGTTAGGACAGGAATATATGCCTATTAATTTGTTTAGAATGCAATATCTGTTTAGATTGCAACCCTTGAGCAAAAACAGTCACACAGAGAATCAGCTACATTTTTGAAAATTATCACAGACTCTACCTTTTTAAAAAGCTTTTATCAGTGAACAGCATTTCTTTCCTTCACCTCAGGGCTTTTTCCATTAAGAAATACCCTTTTCTAATATAACGTTACCTATTTCCAGTACTTCCATTACCTCACCTATTAGTGTGGAGCTGCTTCCCCTCTTTGACTGACCCTGAACTCAGTGTTGCATCATTTTCCACACAGCTGTACGATTTCCCTTCTGTGATGACTAGTACCATACCTGCTATTTCTCTCAGATTTCAAGTTTCCAGTCTGAGGAATAATCAAAAGAAAACACAGTTCTGACATGATTTAGCACAAAGAGTTCAAAACTAGTTATGGTGCAACCCAGACAGTTTATTTTCTCTCTCCTCTCTGCTATTACATCCAGATATCCACTCTCATTTATTTTGTTGCTTCCATAATTTTGTTATTCATCACACTTTCTGGTAAGTTTTCCAGACTAAAGATAAACCCATATTAAATATTATTTGCTGCGAATACTAACAGCTTAAAATACACCACTGATGTATACAGCTTGTTCCATCATTCTAAGTATGCCATAGATCAAGCTATCTACCTGTGATGGTGAGCATATTAAATCACTTGAAGTTCCATTTGCATGATCATCTTTCCAAACACTCTTGCTGTGGTGCTGACTCAAGCACTTTGAAAGGCTCACTCGAAATTACTGTTTAAAAAAAAAGCGAACATTGTCTCACTGAGTATGCAGGAAATTAAATGTGTTAGCACTTATCCATTTCAAATTAGATTCAGCACATAACTGTCTAACATGAGTGCACCTAGCTATAGTTTACATTTGTCTCTCCAGTAAGCTTTTTAATCAAAAGTAATTTAGTGTTAAGCGTATCGAAAAGCCTTTCATTAGCCATCGATGGGACTTGATTTATTCATATGCTGTGTAACATATGTTGCTGATGCAGTCATCTACCACATCTCCAATTTTAAATAAGACTTTCAGTTTGGGGTTGATATTTATGCAAAGGAGAAGTGTTAGTCCTTGGATTATCTTCATGGCCCTCCTCTGGACCCACACCAATAGGTCCATGTCCTTCCTGTGCTGGGACCCCAGTGCTGGATGCAGCACTGCAGATGGGGTCTCACCAGAGCAGAGCAGAGGGGCAGAATCCCCTCCCTCCCCTGCTACCCACGCTGCTTTGGATGCAGCACAGGAGACAATTGGATTTCTGGGCTAAAGGCTCCCACTGATGGTTCCTGCAGAGTTGCTCATCAACTAACACAACTCCAGCTCCCTCTCCCAGGGTTCTCACAACACTTGTCTTCATGAGATTTGCTCAGACCCATCTTTCAAGGCTGTGAATCCCTCAGGATGACACTCTTCCCTCCAGCATCAGGAGACTGCACCTCACAGCTTGGTGTCTTCAGCAAAATTGCTGGAGCTGCACTCAATCCCACTGCCCATGTCACTCACAAAGACAGTAAACAGGTGTTATATGCAGGCATTTCTTATAGTTCCCAGGTTCCACTGCTTATCAGCTGTGCACTTTCTAAAAAGTTTCACTTAGATTCCTCATTTTTCAGTTACCCCTCCTCAGACTTAAAAAAAACCAAAATACCACAAACAATCTAAAAGCCACAAAGCAATGAACAAAAAATCCCAACCCAACCTCATTTTGTCTTGTTAGGTTTAAGTCCTTCGGAACAAGTGTCTCAGACAGTAGGGCTGAAACCATACTATTGGGTTTCTATTGAGGTATGTAAGAATATTGTTTTAACTTCACTGAAGTCAAAATTTCAACTTCTGTTTATATAGCAAGACTCAAGAAGGGTTGCTTTTGGTTTGCATGACCCAAATAATGTCAGGAAATGAGAATCATATTGTCAGTCTCACAGCAATACACAAATCACTTGTGCTACCAGTCAGATAGAAGCATGGATAAACTGGCATTTTCCTTTGGTGGCTCAGATAATTCCACAAGACCATGTGTTACCTCATATATTTATGTTAAGAAAAGATGTATTTTTGAAATGTTTTGAGAAAGTGCTGAGTGTTTTCAGCAAATTGAAAATTAAGGTGTTTCAATATACTACAAAATTCCTTGGTATTTGCTAAAGACAGACTATAATGAGGCAGGCCAGCAATGTGAAGAGTTTTCTACTTGACTGAAGTAATTAAAACAAATTCAACATCATGCTAGAATGAAATCTTTAAAAATGCATGCTTAGAACTCACAGGTTAAGTTACACAGAAGCAAATATTTTGGATTTCCTCAGTAATGTGCATTTCTACAGCTCTGCCTTTATTATAAGAAAACCAGTGACCATGTACAGTAAGAACAGTTCAGATACTCTAGTGGTGAAAATTAGCAGGGTCTTCTCAATTTAGGAGATCAGTAGGGTAAAAGGAGAGACAAGCAGCCCACCAGCACTGAAAGTGCATTTCCATTTATCCTGAGGAACCGAATACAGGTAAGCATCTGTCTCCCAGAATAGTTGCATCATGGCTAAAATACATACCATTTCATGTGCAGCCTCGTTTCCTCAGTACTGATTTTGTGTCTTCCTCAAAAGTTAAAAGTGAGGAACAGAAATTGAATTTTTTCACTCTGTTTTACCTCTACCACCATGAAGGATGAAAACTTGCTTTTACATACTCTTGCTATGTGCCCATATCTCAGCCTGTTTCTGCCAGTCTGCTTCCCTTTGGCAATATTTGAACTTTATGTTCAATTTCAGCCAAATAAGACAAAGGAGTCTCAAAGGAAGTCCCTTGGAAACAGGCAGGCAAGGAAAAGAGAGAGGCCGCATTAGTGACCCAAAGATGGAGAGGCTAAGGCATGCATTCTGACATTATTAATCACCTGAGATACCCCCAGAAAGAGAAACTTGGTGTTCCCCAGCAGTCTCTGAATATTCCATCTGCCAGCCAAGATTAGATCGGAGCTCATACCTATTAGACCCCATAAGGCACAGTCATCCACTGGGAACCAGGTCTTAATAGCATTGTAGTTTCTGGAGGAACTGTTTTTCTCTCCCTCTCTCTCTCACAGTCCTGCTCCCTTTTTTTTCATTGTCTCACAAATGAGCTTCATTTTTTGTGTCTGTGATAAACTGTTAAAAATCTGCTAAAACAGGCTCCATTTGCATCACCCTGGTTCCACTTTGCCTCTGTGGTGAAATGCAGCCTCCGAACCCTTCTGCTCCCCATGTATTACTGCACCCAGCCCCTGGGACCAACAGCCTCTGCTTATCCATTACTTCATGTAAAGAAGGAAGGCACTAGAGCCCAGCAGTAATAAAGGAGCAAGGATTACCTTCTGTGCAGGCAGAAAGGGAGTTTTTCCTGTCTTTCATCACCAGGAAACTATTCTCTGCCTACCTCTTTTGACAAGACAACTCCCTCCCTGCTCACCTGTCTGTGCCACAAAGACATTCCTAATCTGTAAGAGACTGATTGGTCATTTACAATTTATGTGTATGAGTCAGGATGCTCTCAAAAGCAATCTTCAACTAAGCTGGGCAGAGAAAGTGATACAAAGACAGGAACAATTAATTTGCAATGACTCCATCTCTAAAAAAGGGTAATATTTGAATTATGAATGGACATAATTACTTGTATTTTCTATACTGAGTCATCTATCTCAATAAAATAATACTGTCTGATCAAAGATAAATGTTATGATATGGAATGCATCAGGGAAAGAAAACATATATTTTTACAAAGCAATTCTATTTTTGCACATTAATCTAGCAAAATTAAAACAAAGCACAATGATTTTAATTTAAACAAAATAATCAAAACTATTTCATTAAATCGAGGTTTTGTCATATGGAACTCTTAAATATTTTATTCCACCAGCAAAATCTGCTGATGCACGTGGAAGATCTCTGCATCTAAAGCAGACAGAAACAGATTCTGGATACACATTGCCATCTTGTGGAGCCCTCGAAGACAAAGAATGCTGCAGAGACCTGAAGGTTTGTTTTATTCGAGAACCACTCCGTTCAGAGCTGGTATGGATGTTTAACATAAAAAGAGTTTTCTAAGATGCATAAGCAACAGATATTCTTATACACAGAGTCTGCTGCCAGATAAAATGTTGCAGTTCAGGCCTGCTGAATCTCTGTTGGGATATCTTAGTTGGGAAGGAAGACAAAAAACCTTTCACTCTTAAAGCACTGCTTCAAATCAGAAGTAAAACAAATAAATACACTTGTCTCTTCCATTTTACAAGAAGTATGTAATTGCTAAAATGCTTAGTTTCACATTTAAGACCACACTCAACAAGCAAGGTGACTGAACATTTTTTGTGTTAAGAGAGGTGTATCCTTTAGGGCAGGTTTGAAGAAGGACCATGGAACAACAGGGAAAACTCTGAAGCTCTCCTTAAGAACCAGCAATTTGTAGACACAGACATACAATTTTGTCATCTTGGCGAGTTTCCAAACATGAAATTTCTTTCAAAAAATGAGATATTTAGCAACAAGCTCAGATGAGTCAGGGAGTTCTTTGTGGAGTGATCAATCAATATCAAATAAAGCAATCCACAGAAATATGAGTCATGTCACCATAATACAGAGGAAATAAAAAATCTAGCCCTTCTGGCTCTTACTCCTTTTGTGGCCTTTTATCTGCTTGGTGTCTGTTTATTCTTGTCATTAAGAGTAATTTCCAGCTATTGCACTTCAATTTTAGTTTCTTTGGGTCTTTTTCTATAGAGTCAACTCACAGATGAACAAATTTTTTGTCCTCCTTATACAGTATTAAACAACCTCCAAAATGCAAACTCACTTTTTTTTTCTTCTGTATCAACTAGTGTTAGCCCAGAAGCCTTTTAACTGTGAGGTAACAAAGCCTAGTACACCCTCTAGCAATATTAACATTAAATTTATCAATTGGGACAGCCAGTGGACTACAGCTGCGCCGAAGACAGGAACAGTGCGAGAGAGAACATGTTCTTCTGCATTTTTTTTTTATAAATGCTATCCTCATAGGGGTTTCATAACAGTTAAATCAACAATTTAATGAAAAGCTGATGAAAGCTGAACCCCAAAAATAATGACATTGATGGACAGCCACTCTGTGGTAAACATGACTAAGATGGGAGGTAGGATGAAAATCGTCCCCACATGGAAATGAGACAAATGTATTTCTAGGCAGATAACATGGTTTGGCTGAGCAAGAAGATGTGGCTGCAGTGTGAGGAGAAAGGAGCAAAGATAAATCCACTGCACCTCAAAAGATAGCTTTGGGGTAACTCAGTGATACATTCAAGGTTAGGCAAAGATGAAGACACCCACTTTTAAACAGTTCAACACAGAGTATGCACTGCTCAACCTAAAGATTAAACCAATTAATTGGTGATTGTGGCCTTTTTTGTAGACTACCACCAGTGAAAACCATGAAAACAGTCATCTTGGTGCAAGTTGATGTCATCAGAGGTGTCAGGCAGGGGTGTTACAGGTGTTTACAGCAGTACACTGATAAAAACAACAACATGAGTATCACTGTTCACTAAGCAGAAGGAACACAGATTTGGACTGACATGAAGTTGCACTTGAGCAATAGCTGTGAAGAAGAATTTGCAGGCTACATTTAATACCATCTACAATCAATAAGTTCTTACTGAGTGCTGTTCAGTTGCTTTCATATAAGTAGAAAGAAGAGGAACCATAAACAGAGATGCTAGAAGTACGTGTTAGTAGTTACATGTACTTGATATATCAAGCATATCTAAATTTCAGCAAACTTCTAGGCAAAACTACACCCACTGATTGCAATTCTGTACAGATCAACTACATCTTGCATTATGTGCTTCTATGAATTTAGTGCTTTACACTCAAATTTTTATTTCAGTATTTTTCCTCAATTTTTGCCCCAAAGAGGAATTCATATAATTGTTTTTTCTTTATATACCCTCTTTGAAATAATTGTTGCTGTCAAGCAGGATGGCCACAATGAAATTAGGAAAAAAACTTCAGAATTCCAGTCACAGATTGGGTTGACAGATAGAATCAATCAACAACCTACATTATGAACTGAGCAATTTTGTTACCAGCATCACTGAAAAAATAAATATACTGTCACATAAAGGCAGTGATTCAGAATGAAGTGTTACAAATGTCAATTCTTACAAACTGTGCTGGCAAAAGTTAGAAAAATATGTTAGGTCATTTTCCCAGTCACTGTATAAAGGTGATTCAATATATTCCCCTAATTCCAGAAGTTGTAACTAAAGAGAATACATCTTTGGCACATTCACAACGCACCTCTTGCAACCACCATACATTATACTCATACAGTGTAGCAGTTAGCAATGACAGCTGGCACTAAAATTTTCTCCATAATTATGGCTAGTTGAGAAATGCTCTGATTCTAAATACTATAGACCATGATGTAGAGAATTTTTACCTCACACATGCTTTACTAGCATAATTTCTGCTGACAGTAGACATACGGGAACAAACAAAAATCATTTACCCCAGTTTCATTCTTGTGCATCTCAGTTTCCTTTGAATATAGCTCAGTATAAAGTTAACCCTGAAACTTCCATAGCTACAAGAACAGTCATATTGGTGCTGTGTAACATACACTAAACAAATTAGAAAAAAACAACCAGAACCACATAAATCAGGATAAATAAAAACTAAAATCAGTTTATCAGACTACCTGTCACACATCTGTATCCAGCAGTATGTCCTGTCACCTGACAACTAGGTTTGATTTCTAGCACTCAGCAAGGATGCAGCAGAATATACACAATAAGAGGTGATCTTGTAGTTTCTAAGACAAAGAACACTGATACACAACCATACAAAACCTTTACCTAGAACCCAGATTTATAACCAAGAAAATCTGAGAGTATCTAAGGCTTCGACTTGGAGGACAAGAAAAGCTCCTGAAAGGAGTAGGTTCTTGCAGAAGATAGAGACCAGGAGGCTCTGCCAGAAGATCCTTTTTGAAAGCAGAAGAGGCTGACATTCTTTTTATTTTTTTTTAATTCTCTCTTTTTATTATTTTTAAAAATTTCTTCCTAAAGAGATTATCACACAAGTCTTTAAAAACAGCAAATTGAATTGAGACTGTAGGCCTGTAATATCATTGAACACAGACTAACCGATCACAGCAGCTGAAAACTAGCACTGGGCCTCTGATCTGCCTTCCACAGCAGTGGTGTAAAGAGATTATCTCTGTTTTTAAAAGAATACAACTTTTCCAGATTTTTAACATTACAACCAATGGTAGATTTGGCCCAGCTTGTTCAGTAGCCATCAGGGCTCACAATACACATGCAACAATGCACAGATGCACAGTGAAGCTGAAAAACATGTTCTGACTTTGTAAAAAGTGTGTACAATGAATATTAAACAATCCCCTGAATTTCACACTGCAACTTGCCCAGAATGATCATCTCAATCCCTATTATACACTGCACTTTGTGGAATGTTAATGACTATTTAAACTAACTCAGAGTGGATCTGTAAAGAGTCAGGGCAGTGACAGGGATACAATATATTATAAGAGCAAATTGTATGTAGTTTTATTTATTCATTTTCCTTCTTCATTTCATGAAGACTTTTTCTTTACAAATTTGAAAGAAATGCTATTTTTGATAGCTTTGGAGGACAGAAAATGAGTTTTCCACATCAAAATGGTTAAGATATACACATAGGCCAATTTCGATTTACTAAAAAGTAAAAGCTGCCATGTACTAGAATGTCATGTCAAAGGCTGGGGAGATCAATTGAATCATAAAGGAAAGGGATAAGAAGCTTCATTAAAAGTGTGGTATATGGAAATCCCCTGTAAGCCACAATGCTTTGTAACCTCGTATTTGTGTTCTAAATATATTTGCATCAGCTTTCAAAGAATTACAGCACCAAAGTATCAGGAAGCTTTAGCTAGGCAATAGGAAGCAAAGTGATGTAAACATTCAATTGTTTACATAATTAGAAAGACTGCATTAAGGACATACAATCTGCATTAGCATATATCACTTCTTCCTTCCATATTCTGAAAAATACCCCTGCTAATACTTTAATCAGAAGTAGAGTGTGAGGACTCCATCTTCTGGAGTCCACTACAGCTTCTATTTATTAACACAAAGGTGCGTTATTGTCCTTTTTAGTTATTTGAAGGTTTTTTTCTGACAGGGTTTCTTGTGGCTTGAAAGAACCAGCATTCAAACAGTACTCATTTTAGCTGTGGCAAACTAGAGTTAATAGGATCTACTCCATCCTGGCTTCGTGCCTCTATTCTCTCAGAGGGCAGCTTCCCCAAATCACTACTCCAGTAAACCCCAGTCCAAAATTAATTCATTTTTGGACAAATATATCTTCTGATAAATGCTTCCTTGATAACGCAGTCACAACCTAAATTTTTTTTTGTCACAGCAGGCACTCGCACAAAACTAAACTGTGAATTCTCTACCAAGTATATTGCCCAAAAACATAACAAAAAAAAAAAACAAATACAAAACAAAACAAACAAAAAAAAAACAAAACAAAACAAAACAAAAAAAATGCCCACCTAGCAACTACTGGGTATCCAGAAGAACCTACTTGGTGTCAGAGAAAATTCTGCTCTGTCTGAAGGAGAAGAAAGGGCTTCTAAGAAGCTGTAATACTTTCCCAACAGAAACATGAACACAAGACGTTAAGTCAAGGGACACAGCTAGATTTTAGATACTCTAAAACACCTTCACACCCCGGTATTAGATATGGCTCTGTGTTTTAATTTGAGATACATTAAATATAGCACACTATATTTCCAGAGAAGTCCTTGGCTAGAAATGTGTCCACATTTCTATATTACATTTTCATCTTGGCTTATCAGACTCATTCCTTACTTTGTTTTTCATCCTTCCATGCTCAAAGCAGCATAGTGGCAGTTAACTGGCTGCAACAAGAACTACTTTTTTTCCAGCACAGAGAGACTAAAACTGTTGCTGCTTTGGCTTTTCAAAATGTTCTTGAAGTGGGAGGGATGGAAAGGACTGATCAATACCTTATTGAATGCATGTGCAAAGGTTAGAAATAAAGTATTGGAGAAGGGAGGGAAAGGAGAACCAACTAATCTAAATCCTTTAAAAAAAACAGGTTGTTACCTAGCTCTCCTTGATGTTTACTCAATTTATAGCAGCTTCTTCCCTAATTAAAATAATGGGGAATTTTTTTTTTTTAATTTTTCAGCAGATGCATTACCTACTTTTTTTATACTCTGTACAAATAATTGTCTTGGAGTGACATAATGTTTGTATCCCAATCATCTGTTAGTTCTAGGAGCTAAGCGAGGGGAGAGGTGTGCAGTTTGTTTTTAGAAACTGTCCTCCACCGACTGGCCTTGAGAGTCAAATTCAGCACACACAGAGAGGTTTTTTTCAGTAGTTAGTTAGCATCTAGTTAGTTAGTGTCTAGCTAGCAGGGGGAGAGAAGCTTCGGTTTCTTTTTTTCCTTCTCCTCCTGTTTTTTTTTTTTTTCTTTTTTTTCTTTCCTGTTTTTTTTTTCCTTTTTTCACCTTCCCTTGGAACTGTTAAAAATCTCTCTGGACTGAGGACCCGGGGGAGTGCCATGGGGGCTTGCATCTGGAACCCACCAAGATCTGTGCAGCAAAGCTCTCCAGCACCAGAGGAACTGACACACAGCAACCACCTACAGGACGGACTTCTTTCCTAAATCTGTCATCTCTCCAGAGCAGCACGAAGTTCTTATCATCGAGTATTGTTCAATTTATTGTGTCAAGAAGTACTTTGCCTGTTTAATAAACAGAGTTCTTTCCACTTCTCTCTGAGGAAGTTTCTTTTTTCAAACCAGTTAAAGAGAAGAAAAAGAGTGCCCCTTAAAAATTTTCCTCTCAGATTTGCCCTAAACCACTACAATAATTTTAAAGCCAGAGAGCTTACTTTAAAGGTTCATTCTTTCAAGCTGCCATTCTGGGAAAAAATTCTGAGCACAGAAAAAAAAAAACAGGAAAGGCTTATGTTGCCTGCACACAACTCTTGCGAAATACATTGCAGCAGGATTTTATTTTACCAGCAGGACTTCATTATATGAGTGTTTTAACAAAAAGTTATGCAGCTAAAGGGCAAGATAACGACTGTAGAAGTGTTGGGGGAAGGAGTCAAGAAAAAAAAATGAAAAACAACAAAGAAAAGTAAGAATAAAGAAGCAGGAGGACTAGCCTTTTACTGAAGCCACATAAAAAAAATAAGATTACAAAACGTTAGCCACATCCAGCCTGACTGATATCTCAATGCCTGAGCAGTGCTGGGCTACGCTTTCCTGACACCATGTGGTTCATCTGTAGAGGTGCATTCTGTCAGTCACCCGAACAGCCCCCAAAGGGCTGTTCAAAGCAAGTTGCATTTAAAGCAACTGTTCAAAGCAAGTTGCATTTTAAACCCAATGGTCCTCAGCCCACTCTTGGCTGGATTACACGTCCTAGGATGGTCTTTCATAATAGAGCCACATTATGCCACCTAAACTTTATTTTCATTTCACTCCAGCCTTTTATATTTCAAATTAATTTTCTTTCATTTACGCTCAAAATAGTGTTCAATTCAGAAGTCAGATTAAGTATTTTAAAAGATCCTAACAGGAACCATATGCACATTCTGTGAAATAAAACATCTACAACTTTAAAATCGAATTCACAGCAACCAAAAAGATCTCCAATTCAGGTTAAACCCAACCCTGACATGTAACAGACTTAAACCCCTCCCATACTGCCATTAGAGAAGCAAGCCAGAAAACAAAACATACCAGCCAAGAAGAACTGCAAAACAAATGCCATTTTGTTGAGACGATTTGTGTCCCAATTTTAATGATTATTGAGGCCCGGATGTCCTCAGACTCTCTCAGTTGTAAAAAAATCTGCTCTTATTAACTGTGATCAGCACTCACGAAAAAAAAAAAACCTCTTTCCTTTTAAATGTTTATGTCTAATTAACAATTAAAACAAGTACAATTATGTTTATTTCTGCTTCATGTAGCGCAGCCATCACCCAGTTCCTATGCATTTTCAAAATTTTAGGTCATTCAATGAATCCTTCACAATGGACCCTGAACTCCTTAAGTCTCCAGTGAACATTTAAACTAAGCATGTTCAAATTCTCATTTTCTTGCTGATTTCTTTAATTTTTAACCTTTCTATTAATATAATTATATCAGCAGTAACATACCCACACAAAAAATTTTCCTAACAGGCAAGCATTGCTAATTGCTGTTTAAACTCATTTTCATTTCATCCATTAGCTTGCTTCATAGTCAGGTGACTTCACTGAAGAACCTTTCTCATCTGCCCAGAGATTTTTAACTACAGCCTTTATATCTTGATCTTTCTCATCAAGATGTAAATGTAACAAAAAAACCCACCCCCCCCCCCCCCCAAAAAAAAAAAAAACCAAAAAAAAAACAAAAACCAAAAAAAAAGCACTCTTGAATGGTACTAGAAGTCAAATAAGAGACTATGTAGAATTGTGGAAAACATAGCAACTTCTGGTAGTGTATTTATTTATGAAAAGGAAATTACCTGCAGCATTTACACCGGATAAAGCTGGTGCCTATCACCAGCTTCAGATATAAATCATTACAGCAGCTTTGCTCCTGTGATGATTAGCATTTCTTCAGTCTTCAAATTAACTCATTGCTTTGCAAGACTCATCTTTGGTAATTGAAGGCACTTTCTTTGAGGAAAGAAAGTCAGTGTCGTGAACATATCATTATCATATATAATTTCTGAATAGACTCACTTCCAATTCCATTTATTTTAATTTTTCTCCTCTGTACTCAACTGTTATGTCCAGTGGACACTCTAACATCCTCGAGGAGAAGCCATTTTCAAAGAGACATTTCTACTAACAAACAAGAAATGCAACTGATTTCTATTACAGTTTTAAGTATTTAATAGATATCAAGCAAGAAGACACAACTACAGAATAAATAAAATAGATTTTACTATTTAGGCAGAACCTGAATCATCCTGGGATATCTTTGGAATCCACTCAGTAAAAGTTTGTCTTGCAGGGGCAGGGCACACTATGCTGAGACACCGTACCCAGCTGGTTTTCGGCACAAATGTGGGGGTTTCTGTAACCAAGGGCTGCAAGGGTGCCTTGCAGGGAGGAATTCAACAGCTGTGCTATGTAGCCACAGCTGTTTCCAAGCTGGCTCTGCAACCACTGTGCAACCCATGTCCCACACCAAAATTTCAACCAACCACATGGTGCCTCCGTTCAGACAGGTTTAAAAAATGTGACAGCTGCCAGGAAAGGATGAACAGAGAAGACACATGATGGGGATATTGTTGATGGCATGGATGGATGAGGGTGGGTTTCTCCCGTGGGCTGCTTACTGGCTAAAGCAGTTCCCAGTCCACCCAAAACAGTTCGTGAGTCCCTCAATCCTGCTTGCTGAGCATGGTTAAGGCTGGAAGAACGGAGCGGGCTCTGGCTTGGGATGGAAGGTGTTTATTCAGTGCAGCTCCATGTGCTAGGAGTGCACTTGCCAGAATATGTGTCAGAACAGCGATTTGGCCCCTGTGTCCTCCTCTTAACCAGGTCGCAGCCTGGGTGGAGCACACTCTGGGCCAATGGGAAAGGAAAGGGGTGGGTCCAGGACAGGGTGATACCAGGTGTTATTTTGGGTACAGGGGTGGGGGTATTTTGGAAGGAGCAAACCAAGTACAGACAAATAAACAAAATACAGATACAAACTTGAAAACCTCAATCACGCACTGCAACAGATGGAGATGTGCTCTTCAGAGGTTCTCCACATGCAGAGGAGGTGCTCAGAAGGGACTGCAGCCCACAGTGAGGACGCCCTGAAGGGACTGTGGTCCAGTAGTGACACACACTAGAGTAGGGATGCCCCTGAAGAGCTACAGGCCATAGATGAACACTACCAGTAGTGAGACATTTCCAAAGGGACTTTGATTCACAGAAAACGTATGCCAGGGCAGAAACTTCCCAAAGAGGTGGTTACCCATGCATAAACCACAGTGGGGCAGAGGAAAAAAAGAAGAAAAGATTTGCAGAAAGAAAATATTAGGTGTAAAACCCCAACTCCAGCTCCCCAGATTGTGACTGTTTTGTTTTTGAATGGTTCCTGAATGGAATTCCACCAGCTCAAGATAATCTTACAAGAGATCATGTGAGAGGTATATGAAAGGTGGATCCCCTCACTGGTTCTTTTTGCACCCTCAGAGATAATGGGTTTATTTCAGGCCTAGAATTAAGAGTTTCACAAATACTTGTTTCCTCCAAGTGCTACCGTATATTCCAATCTTCTGAAAGACGATCCAATCTGAAAGTTTATTATGTGTAAGTCACACAAAATACATGTTGTATGATTTCTTCTTTTTAAGGTAACAAGTAACTGTCAAATAGCACCTCTTTCTAAGTTAGATAGCAGGCATTAACACTAATGACTTCATAGGTAGCATTCTCACATCTAAGATGTAGTATTAAATAATTTGCCAGAATGGTGTCAGGCTGAATTACTGGCTTCACTTCTTTTAGATGCAGTATTAAACTTATATCTGAAGTATTTATGGTCCTTCGAGAGCTCCACTGCACTGTGAACAAGGTTTTCCCTGGAGTTCTGACTAAATCACACTTTTGCAATTGCATTCTGTCAAACTAAATTTTCCACTGCATTTTTGTTTAAATACTCTACACTCCTTTGCCTCTTGTCTTCAACTGCTGTGCTGTGGTTGTGCACACTTTCAGAACCCCACTTGTCAAGAAGTGCTCAGCAAGGTCATGCCACAGCTTCAATGAGAAAAGAGCTTTTATTTCACTCAGACTTCAGAAGAGTGGTACAACTACATTTCCCTCTAGAAGCACAAATCATGCACCGTTAATGTGAAGTGGGACAGGCTAGACATTGCAGCATTGACAGAAAGCATTAAGAAGTAGTAGCCTTCAGTATTGCCAGTTTCAAGTAACGGTTGGTTTTGATGCAGAATCTTTTCAAAGGTGATCCTGCAAAGGTCACACTGGTGATTCTTTCTAAGCAGAATTTGGATTTTTACATTCATAGTCATTATTTTCAAGCTTCTGTTTGTTACTGTCCTGGTTTAGGGTAAATTTGGGAGGAAATCTCTGAATGGGGTTCCTCTGGAAAGCAAATCTAAACAGCCCCTCCCCCCAGCCAGTCCAGGGAAAGAACTCCCTCAGAGAAGAGTGGAAAAAAAACCTATTTATTTAACAAACAAAATGCCCACAAGCATAAAGAAATAATAATAATAATAATAATAATAATAATAATAATAATAAACAATAAAACCTCTCGCCGCTCCGAAGAGAGATGGCAAAACTGAGAGTCCATGCCAGGAGTCTGTTTATCAGTCCCAGTCCCTTCGGTGCTGGAAAATGCCGAGTCCCGGCCCGGTGGGCCACGGGTGCAAGATCCCGGTGCTCCCCCGGGTTTTTCAGTCCAGAGCAGATTTAAACAGTTCCAAAGAAAAAAAAAAGGGAAAAAAAAAACAGTCCAGGAAAGCTTCTTTGCCTCAGCTAGCTAGACTAACAAAGGGAAGAAAAAAACTCTCTCTGGCTGCCCTCCATGCATCCGACGAAGGAAAGAAAAACAACCACACAGTCCCAAGGACGAGAGAAAAGATCCTGAGGAGTGAACACTGTTTTTCAAAACAAACTGCGTGCTTCTTCTTTCCCTGCTCACTCTCAGAACCAGTCTAAAAGATACAGAACACAGAACAGAGGATGTGGGGGTATCATAGTCACCCTAGGACAGTTACAGAAGCAGAACCAGCAACATTCTAGTGAAAGCTGGTGACTCCAGGTTGACATGTTGCTGAAGTAGTCAAGAACTAAGAGACTTCCACATTCATTACAAACTATTGTCCCATGCCCTCCATCTATTACAAGACTTCCAGTGCAAGTATTGTGGCATGCTATGCTTAAAAGCAAACCACGCTTCTGACCCCACAAGTGGCTCAAAAATGCACAGAAGCAGATAGTGCATCCAGGAAAATGGAACTTTCATACTCACAGCAGATAGCTCTTCCACGTTATGTATAACAGCTCTTTCTAAGAACTTGAGGAAGGCCTAAAATCTTTCTTGGATTACATAAATTATTTAAATTTGTGTGGAAAACTGCAGACATACCGTATCATCCTCTTTGTATAAAGACTGGTCTATCCACCATTCAGCAAGCCAGCTGTTGACTCCCCGCTCTTAATGTTTTTTTTCTCTGGCACTGGAATCCAGTAAATAACTTGCTCTAGAAGATTGTCACCAGTTTCCTTCAAAGAAAACAGGATTCTTAGGCAAATTTCAAATTAGATAAAATTCTCTTATCTAAGTGACATCAGAGATGACAACAAAAATACTTCAAGTTATTTTTATCACCTGAAATTCCCAAGCAAAGCTACAAGCATGTCCCACTGAAGATTTCTCACAGTTTGTCCACAATATGAGTTATAGGTATTCTGAACACCCTCACGTTTTTACATCTTTTTTTCCTAGAGAATCATTCCTTATTCTGATTTAGTCTCATTATTTGAAAGTTATTTCAGCTAAGCAGAGCTCAAATAAGCACAACCACAAGTGGAGTTATTCAGCAATAGCTACAGAAATTAAATTTACATCTACTTTAATCAGAATTAACTTTCAAGTGTGAACAATCTCCTTATTACATTGTCAGAAACAGAGGATGAATTACAATGGCCCATTTAGAATACAGCTACACAGATATGCAGGGAAAAATAACTGAAAAGTATGATTTTCAATAGTACTTTATCAAAGCTTTTATGCAAAAGTCACTGCCACAAGACACACAGGACAGGCCATAGAAGCAGCATTCCAAAGCAGATACACTCACATGTGAAAAATGTATCATGGAGAAAAAGAATAATTACACATGTATTTTCAAGTGGACCATACTTCCTGAAGTCATTTTTAGAGTAAGATAAATATGTCCATAGACTAAGACAAGCAAAAGTTATTTTACAAATTTGTTTAAATAAATAAATAAATACAAACAATCCCTGCCTAGACTCACCTGCTTTAGCAATTGGCAGTCCACTAAGCAGTAGGAAGGAATAAGAATTCTTCAATTCTGATTCAATCTTTTCTGTCATGTGGGCTTTTCATTTAAGAAAAGCAACACAGCAATTACTACTCAGAAAGGGACACACAAATTACATTAGCAAGAAGAGATTCCTGCTGGTACAGCAATTCCAGACACAGTTGTGTTGATCCCATTTGGACTGTAAGCCAGATATTTTCTCTCTTCTGATATTTTCAAACAACGACTATTACTTCTTTAAAGAATTTTCCTTCATAGAAATAATGACAGCAGCAACAGAGAAACACATATGTTTTGCAGATTGATTGTTATGACACCTAGCTAATTTAATTGTACGATCAAACTGATACTGAAATCTATGTCAAGACATTGGAAACCATGGGAGAGCCACAGCTTGAATGCTAAAGTGCCTTAAGAGAATTTTTAAACAGGGGCTGTTGATCATTCTCTGGAGAGACCACAAGTCAATTCAGGTTGAAAAAAAACCTGACTCATGTACTAGGCTGTCCTAGGGTGACTATGTATCCCCAAATCGTCTGTTCTGTGTTCTGTACCTTTAAGACTGGTTCTGAGAGTGAGCAGGGAAAGAAGAAGCGCGCAGTTTGTTTTGAGAAACAAACTCACTCCTCGGAATCTGCTCTCGTCCTTGGGACTGTGTGGTTTTTTTTTTTTTTCT
Source organism: Trochalopteron elliotii (assembly GCA_024734555.1). Taxonomy (NCBI): domain Eukaryota; kingdom Metazoa; phylum Chordata; class Aves; order Passeriformes; family Leiothrichidae; genus Trochalopteron; species Trochalopteron elliotii. The sequence continues at coordinate 6,466 of JANPWX010019700.1, read as the reverse complement.
TCGTCGGATACACAGAGGGCAGCCAGAGAGAGTTTTTTTTTTCTCCTCTTGTTAGTCTAGCTAGCTGAGGCAAAGAAGCTTTCCTGGATTTTTTTTTTTTATTATTTTATTTTTCTTTGGGACTGTTTAAATCTGCTCAGGACTGAAAAACCCAGAGGAGCACCGGGATCTTGCACCCGTGGCCCACCGGGCCGGGGCTCGGCATTTTTCAGCACTGAAGGGACTGATAAACAAACTCCTGACACGGACTCTGAGTTTTGCCATCTCTCTTCGGAGCAGCGAGAGGTTTTATTGTTTCATATTATTATTATTGTTATTATTATTATTCATTCTTTATGCTTGTGGGCATTTTGTTTGTTAAATAAATAAGGTTTTTTTTCCACTCTATCTCTGAGGGAATTATTTCCCCGGACCGGCTGGGGGGAGGGGCTGTTTGGATTTGCTTTTCAGAGGAACCCCACTCGGAGATTTCCTCCCAAATTCGCCCTAAACCAGGACATAGGCAGAAATGGCAGTTGCTGCATTTAACAAATGATTGATGAATAAGCATCAGCATCAAGAAAACAAAGTTAAAAATTGCTGCAAACATTTTCTAGAGGAACAATGAGGAAAATAAAAAAAATAAAACAAATAGAGCTTAGAGGGAATTTTCATTCCTTTCCCATTATTTTTTTTTTCAACAGATTTTGGGTTTGTGCACTTCATTCTTCAGCTTTTACATGTGAAATCTTAGGTTGCAGACAGAAGGATATTGCACATTCTAACTTACAACATGAAAGATGATGGTGTTATGAAACAACAGTATATAAATTTGAATTAATTTGAACTGCCTTTCACCATATGAAAAAATATGCAAAGAAAGATAACACTTGTTTTACATTTACAGACATTTCAGTTAAAGATTTGTGGTTTAGCTAATATGTTAATATATGTTAATTTATGGTTGTCTCCAACTAAAGTATATTTAATGTATCTATATTCGCCTTTTTATTCTGATCTTCACTTTAACTGCTAGCCTTGTGCATAAACAAATGATTGCATTAGAAATATATTAAAAACATAATTGAAAATAGCAATTGAAAAATAGGGAAAGAATAAATAGCTTCATTAAGAACGAAAAATCTGGAACAGACTGACATCTTTGTTGAATTAAGTAACATAATTATCGTGCAAATAACAGAAGGAAAAACAGTTTTCTTGTTTAAACAGTGAAGATACAGAAGGGGCCATATTCTGAGCCTTAAGCCAATGATCATCTCTCAAAGCACCAAGTGCAAGATTCACACCAGCATCCACACAAACTCCAGATCAAAAAGGCTTCCAGGGCTAGGCTCTCCACCTCAGCTCTGGCATGAATTTTACTGGCTATAGTAGAAGCTTTCATTGTTAACAAACCAAACACATTATTTCCACTGGAGAGGATTTTAAAAGCACTCCTAGGAGAGCCAGCTGGAAAGTTGTAATGTCTAAAGCTTCTGATGAAGGGTTCATACAGCTAGTAGCCACTTTATCTTCGGACTCCTTTTCTTATTTAAATAATTTCTTAAGGAAGTATTCACTAAACGAAAACTGCGGCTCACTTCATCAGTTTGGCACATATATCACCTCAGTCAGTCAATATTAAGAGAGGCAACAATTTTTAGCCATTTTGAAAGGCAGGAGAGTGGACATGGGATGTGGATTTGTAGTCCTTAGGATACAAGCAGTCAGGCAAGCTTGTGAAAAAATCAAATCTACCTCTTTATGAGAACTGCCTGGTTTTCTAATTGATCTCTCTAGCAAAGAGGTTCAAGAGATATGTCTGATGCTAAACTCTTAATTATATACCAAGAAATAAATGAGATCTCTTTCAAGTGTGTGCTATAATTAGCACAAGCTATTGGCCTCCAGGAAAAATGTTATACCATCCACTGGTCCCAAGAAGGGAATTCCTAACTGTAGCTAAATATCAGTATTATTGTCATAAACAAAAGAGCCATTTGAACTGAATCTACTGCTAAGTATACATCCAACTCTCTATTAACATAAAAAATAGAAGCAGCAGCAGGGAACAACTACCTTCTCACAACACGCTTTTCCATATAAGCAAAAAAACGGGGTGGCGGGGGGGAAGCTAAGAAAGGAACAGTATCCAAAGTTTTCAAGAAAGTTTTTGTTTACCTTGCAAGATATCAGTCTTAAGTAAGGCTTAATCTTCCCTGAACACTCCATGAAATCACCTCAGCTTTTTTTCACATTCTTTATTTTTTAATCCTCTCATCTGATTTACACTAATGATAATTAGCTTACTTTCTAAGAGCCTTATTGCTAACAAGATACAAAACAATTCTGTTTGGCTTGTCTGGATTGTAGCATATCTTTTACTCACTTTTTGACCATGTCTCATCTATTTAAGTAGTATTTTGCTACCTCTTAGTTATTTTAAAAAAGATTCAAATCAGTGGCACTTAGAGTAAATAAACAATGTCTTCACACATAATTTACTGTTCTTGACACATAGATGGTCATCTCTGTTTCTCATTTGTAGCACAGAGAGTAGGTAGCTGCAAAACAGAAATAGATCAAATTTAGAGAGTTCTTACAAAATGCATTAAAAGTTCTCTTTGTGCCTTGAGGCTATATCAAATAAAATGTGCTCATTTCACTTAATACTGTTACTCTGTTGTGTAGTAAAGTTTGTTCTACTGCTCTCTGTGTAGGGTTTGCTTTACAAAACTAAATATATCAGATATAACCGGAATTTTTTTTTCTCTCCATGTGTCATTATAATCCCTGAACTATTTGAGTAGATTTTAAATTACATTTCTATTATCTGTTTGTGAAAAGTTAGTCAATAGAAACACACACTGATACTCTGATACTGCAGCCAGACTTACAAAGCCCTTTAGTCTGGTAAATAATCTTGAACTTCTAAAGGGAGCCAAAAGGCAAAACTTAGGCAAGCTTTGAAATGGTAATAACTCCCCCTTCAGGGGAAAAAGAACCAAACAACCTCCCCTCAACAGAAACAGAGAAACACAAACCAAACTTAACAAAAAACCACACACAAAACAAAACCAACAAACAAAAAACAACCACAAAACGGGAAGCAAAAGTAATGAAAAATAACATCGGGATGAGAACACACAGCAGGTAGCAAAACTGGAGATGAACCCACCACTTGCAAAATTACTTTCAAGATGCAAATTATTGTCCTTGCTGGTCAGAAGAACTACTTCATGATGGTATTCAAGCATATCCCCAGGATACCGTGACACTGAGGGAACGATGAAAGGTAGATGTAAAGGAAAAAGCCTCTTACCATAGCATCATAACATAGTTTGAATTGGAAGAGTCTTCAGAGGTCATCCAGTTGTGCCCCCTCCACCATGGGTAGGGAACCCTCCCCTGCACCAGGTTGCCCCAAGCTCTATTCAGCCTGGTCTTGAACATTATCAGGGACAGGGAGTCCACAACTTCTCTAGGATACTTCTCTCACCACCCTCGTAGAGAAGAATCTGTCTTCTCTACAGGACAGCACACATTTTTACTCCTTTCTAACTACAACAAGAGTTTAAAAACAACTGATTCTTAGCTGGTGTTTAGCATGATGTTTTTCCCTGGAACTGTAAACACTAATTTATTTTTCCTGATAAGTAATAATCTTGTTATCTCTAGCTAAACAATATTAGATTTATATTAGAACTAGAATATAAACAAGAACAAACATCCTTGTGTTAAATAAACAGTACATCATGTAGTAAATTGATAATACCATGTTGCTTTACAAATAGACACCATATACTTTAGGCAGTGCATTTATGGTATTGATACAGACCACACCTCCCTTGTCAAATATTTTGTTCAGCTGTGGTATATAAAGGAATTAAGGTTGCATAATTACAGCTGGTATTTTGTTTCACTAGTCAATACAGAACAAATAAATTAACCACCATCTTTGCGTAATTATTGTTTTCCCTCTTGAATGGTAGGAATTTGAATTTCCTATCCACAGTACAAAGTAACCCAACCCTTGATTAATTAAATATTAGCTAAGCTTCTCTCTACAACTGTAAATTGCACTTCAGTGAAGAGCATGACTTGCATCCTGAATCAAAAATAACAATTTAAATGCACTGATTGATTCTCCTTAGGACAAAAAAAAACCATCACTCTGACAAATGTACTTTTTTAAGTTATTCACATTTCTATATTTGTGAGCTACAAAGAAAAGAGGGGAAGGGAAAGAAAAGGATGTATCTTCATTCACAGCACACACTGAAAAATTACATGGTTTTAGTAGACTGCACACTTTGACAATTAGTACTGTCCAGAGTATCAGCAAATATGGATTCTTTCTTCACAACTAAGTGAAACCTATGTCTGCACTTCTGTTAAGCATATATTAATGAAAGGCTTTAAGCTTCAGCTTTCAGAACATGACTGCTAATTTGAGTGTTCCCTCTCTCAGAGAACGTCAGAATACAACTGCCTTCGCTTCTGCCCTTTCTCTATAAAAGTAGGGGTGATGGCAATTTGTATTTGTATTCTTGCAACACTTAGGTTTCTCTACCAAAATTTAGAAACATGCTGCTTGAAGGGCTTTAGAGAATGTTTTGGCAAATATCCTCAGAAAAAAAGTTGGTGTTCCTCACTTGTATACTGCTGAAACCTGTTAAGGATGTCCTTCTTCAGGTAGTTTAAGGAGGTCAAATTACATAAATAAAGCAAAGTCTGCAGGCAGTCTTCATTGGCCTAGTAGGAAAGATTACCACCTCTCCCAGACAGGGAGAGGGCCTCTCTTGGGCTCCTCAGGAGATTTCATTTCAAATCAAGAAAGAATTAGATCTCCGGATGCACAAGGTCAGCTACGTGAAGACTGATCCGGGGCAGTGTCCTCTGAGTTTGTGACACCACAATGCCCAATTCTTTTCATCAGCAGTCTCATCCCGATGTGTGCTCTCACTCAGAGGCTGCAGCAGCAGATCCCCTACAGTGATATGACTGCCTCTTCTGATTTCCAGCTGCAGTGGCAAAGGGCCTGGTTTAAGCTCTACTGATGATCCAGTCCTGAGCTGTGGCCCTGAGTCCTGCCAAATGCTTCCCAGTTTTACTGCAGGCATAACACAGCGAGGTTACGGCCTATCCACTTCAGCTTCAAGATGAAGACCAAAACCTGTCAAAAGCTGTCAGTTCTCTGCTTTGCTGTGTCCTGCAGTAGTCAGGGGTAGGCAGCACATTCCCACCAGTACTGCTGAGGGAGCTACAGGGTGCTGCTGCAGAGCAGCTTGGTTTGTGAACTGCCAGCGGAAGAAATATGTTGGATAGCACACTGGTAACTGAACAAGGAAGCCTGATGAAAACAACAATGGGGAATACTGCTCATATTCTTTCAGAATCACAGGAATGCTTATGTTGGAAAAGACCTTTAAAATCACTGGGTCCAAGTGCATCTAGGAGAATTCTAAGTTTCACAGTTTTCTGAAGTTCTTTACTAATCTTTACTGATTTGAATTCATCACGTTTTAAATCAAAGTCCTTGTGAGGACATACTGAACTGCAAGACTTCACCTGTTCTGTGTGCTCACTCCTGGTAATATAAAAGTCATGGTTTAACCCAAAGCACAGGGGATGTAAGTTTGAATCACATTAACATATAGACCCTGGAACAGTGTGTCAAGAGAAACTTTGGAATTAATATTATCAGAGATTTTCACAAAACAGAATAACTTCTGGAGATCTCTCCAGTCCTATTCTGTCTGATACTTCTTTTTCGTCTGCCCACTAAGAAAAGTACCCTCATCCTCATAAGCTTTCAGCTCACACAACAATCTAAAAGATTACACTACTCTACAACAACTTAGGGTTTTTCTTATTTTAAGAACTGTACATTCATTTCTGCGTGCACTCGAGCTATTCTGCTGTTCAGTTTTCAAGATACTGTGAAGCTCTCTCTGCTTTTGCATGAACGAGGACACCGCGTTTGGTGTGGTTTTTGTCTGATACAGCAGCTCGACAGCTCCTCCAGAACAGTTTTGTTCTACGGCCCTCTGCAGGGCTGCGGCCTCCCGTATGACCATGTCACTACTCCTGCTTGCACACCATTCCTGGGAAGCTCCGGGTGACTCTCCTATGTTTCCCGGGCACAAACTGCGCCCCGGCTCTGGCTGACGGAACCGCAGCGGTTTCGGCCGCAGGTTGCTCTCTCCATCCGCACCCCCTAGCTCCTCCTGGGCCACGGCGAGGCTGCCCGAGGTCGCTCCCACGGACGGGAACGAACCGCTCCGCACCATCCCGGCCCCGTCGCTTCCTCGCCGTCGCACAACGCCCCGCGCCTTTCCGCTCCAGTTCCGCCTTTCCCTTCCGCGCTCCCATGGCAGGCCCGCCGGCGTCCCCGGTCACGCAGCAGGTCGGGCGGGCGCGGGGCTGCGGCCGGCGGCCGGAGCAGGAGCAGGGGGGGCTGCCGGGGGGCGGCCGCGGGCTGCTG